>ML793915.1:142192-158202 GCA_009831015.1 Picea engelmannii
AATGATTTGGGTTCCCAAAGGCGAACCTTATGTTGAATGTTATCTTTTAAAGTTCCTATGAATACATCAATCAAGTGCTCATCTGGAATATCGGTTACCTTTATAATCAATCTTTGGAAGTTCTCAATGTGCTCGGTAACTTAACCCTTTTGCTTGAGATTTATCAATTGGCTAAAGAAACTATTGCTCCTTGTATCCTCATAGTGTGCTATCATTTCTTATGTGAAAATTGTCCAAGTGACGAGTGATTTGCGACAACAAAGCCATCGATACCACAAAAATTGATTAGGTTCTAAATATAAAGAAGAAATTCGTACCTTTTGTGTATGGGGCACATTATGGAGATCAAAGAATTGCTCCATCTGAAGTATCCATGTGATTAGGTCCTTGCCATCAAACTTCCTCATATCAATCTTAGGAACGTGGTTGGTCTTCAAACCAAAGTTGGAGTTTCTCCATTCTTGATTCACCTTCCTTGTGTCCTCATCATGAATTTCATTTGATGCATTTTCACTTTCAGGTGTCTTCTCTGCTACGAAATTTTTCAATACTTCCATGATCTCCCCTTTTAAACCATCCATATTAGTATCCAACTTAGCTTCCATTGAATCCATCTTAGTATCCAACTTAGATTTTATTGAATCCATCTTATTTTGTAGTTCATTTATGTCCCTATGCATTTCTTCACCTTCATCAAGAGTCCAAGTAGGATTTTCTGGAGGCTTAGTTGGTGTAGAAGTTCCCTTTTTTGGTGGCATGTTAGCCAAGTATCACTTTTGAACCTTGATTTTGAGGTGGTTCTTCTAGACAATATTTCTTTTGTTGCATATCCCAAGTTTCAACCCTTCTGGGTATGAAACTTTATTTTATGTAGTTCTCTGATATTTCTTCTCTGCAATTCCATAGGCCTGATCAAAATTTGATGTGCCAAGTGGAATTTATGGTAACTTCCCCACAACTTGCTGATTTTTTTCCTTTCCAGGAGATCTCACTTGTATAGCATGCCCCACACAAAATAATTGATATAAAATTATGAAACTAACACCAGAAATACTACAGACTATCCAAAATCCAATGAAAACAGTCCCACTCAATTTGGATACTCTAGGAAGAAGTTATAATTGTTTTACCTATAATACCTTTTTGAGACTAGTCAATAGGACTAGTCAGATACCCTATCTTACACAGGGTGTATCTACAAATTTAAGATGACCTAGAAGCTGAACATTTTACCATAGATACCTTACTAATTTCTATAAATATCCTCCAAATTTCAGGGTCTGAAACATTACGAAAAAGTTTTTATAGCGAAAATTCCGCAATGACTCATTTCAGGATGATTCCAAAACCCTCTCTCTTACAGGCTGTATCTCAGAAAGTATAAGGCCTCGAAAGTTGAATTTTGAATCCAACGTACCTTGATCTGTCTACTAAATATCCTCCAAGTCGTTTCTTCTGAAACGTTGTAGAAAAAAAGTTATAGCGAAAATTCCAAGGTGTCTCAGATGTAGCAGCGAAACCTTAAGACCTTGAGCTCTGATACCATATGTTAAGAACCAAATACCAATATAGCATAGAAAAACCTCAAAAAAGTACTCATTGCCTTGAAAAAGATACAATGTCAGATAATAATCCTCTTTTAGGGGGCAACCTCCTTTTACCCCACTTAAATGTTCAAGTACAAGATGATTCAAAATGAAAATGTCTCCTTGGTATATATAGGAGACTAGGAGGTATAATTACAACTAATGGCCTAAAGCCGACATAAATAAAATAACATTATTAATATTATATGCCCCAATTAAGGGGTAATGACCCAATATTAGGGCTTAACATTTTTCCAAACGAGTTACCAGGGTTACCTCCTAAGAGGGAGCTTGATTTTACTATTGAGATAAAACCTGGTGCAGAACCAATTTCCAAGAATCCGTATCGGATGACAGTGCCAAAACTTTGTGAGTTGTAGATGCAGTTGAAATAGATACTCGACTTAGGGATAATAAGGCCTAGTGTCTCACCTTGGGGTGCACCAATAATTTTTGTGAAGAAGAAGGATGGTTCCTTATGAATGTGTATAGATTACAGGGACTTGAATCGTGCTACAGTGAAAAATAGGTACCCAATGCCACAGATAGATGATCTCTTTGATCAGATGAAAGGAGCAGCAGTATTCTAAAAAATTGATTTGTGATAAGGGTATCACAAATTAAGGATTAAGGAGGGAGATATTCCTAAAATTGCCTTTTGAACCCGGTTTGGGCATTACGATTTCATCGTAGTACCTTTCAGATTGACCAATGCGCCAACAGTATTCATGAGCCTCATGAATGGTGTATTTCGAAAGTACTTAGACTGCTTTGTACAAGTCTTTTTTAATGATATCCTCATCTATTCCAAGAATGAAAGAGAACATGAGGAACTCTTGCGAGTGGTGTTGTCCCGCCTTAGAGAGGACAAATTGTATGGGAAGTTGTTGAAGTGTTCCTTCTTCCAGAAAGAAATTCACTATTTAGGTCATATCATTTCCGGTGAAGGAATCTTTATGGACCCAAAAAAGGTAAAGGCCATTATGGAGTGGCCAGTGCTAAAAAATGCTCATGAGGTAAGAAGCTTCATGGGGCTAGCAGGTTATTATCGGAGATTTGTGGAAGGGTTCTCTAAAATAGAGAAACCTATCACCACTTTGCAGTGCAAGGGGGTCAGGTATGAATGGAAAAAAGAATGTGATAGTGCATTCATCGAGCTTAAACGATTACTAACTAGTGTGCCAATTCTACGAGTGCCGATATGGAAAAGGACTTCACAGTCTGCATGGATGCCTTGAATAAAGGGTTGGGGGACGTGCTAATGTAGGATGGAGGAGTGATAGCTTATGCATCAAGGAATTTGAAGAAACACGAGAAACTTTACGCTACTCATGATTTAGAGTTGGCAGCTGTAATGCTAGCTCTAAAACTTTGGAGGCACTCTCTAGTAGGGAGAAACTTTGAGCTCAAAATGGACCATCAAAGTTTAAAACATCTCTTCACTCAAAGGGATATGAATGCCAGGCAAAGGTGATGGAGTGAGTTCATGAGTGAGTACGATTTTGGTATTTCATATATCAAGGAAAAAGAGAATGTGGTAGTGGATGCCTTGAGTAGGAGACCATGTGTCTTCTCCTTGGTACCCTTAAAAGTCAATCTGAGGGAACTTGTGTTGATGCAACTCCTTGGAGACATTTGGTATTTAAAGGTTACCTCAAGCCTCCATAGTGGGAGGCAATTAGATCCAAAGTATGAAGGATATAGTCTGGAAGCAGACAGACTATTGAGAGATTGAGGAAGGATGTACATCCCCGAAGGTGGGGATATTCGAAGCATCATACTGAAGGAATCCCATAGAGCACTTTATTGTGCACATCCGGGTGTGAAGAAAATGTATGCAAACATGAGGAAGCTCTTCTTGTGGGTAGGCATGAAGCGTGATGTAGTCCATTTCATCTCCAAGTGCCTAGAGTGTCAACAAGTGAAAGCCGACCACCCTCACCTGACAGGCCAACTACAACCACATGATGTTCCTATGTCCAAGTGGGAAGTCATTTCCATGGATTTTTTTGTGGGGTTGCCGCTCACAACTCTTAGACACAATGCCATTCTTGTAATAGTTGATAAGTTAACCAAGAGTGCTCATTTTATTCCGGTTAGAGACACTTATGATGTCACTGATGTGGCACGTGTGTTTGTAAGTGAGGTCATATGTTTGCACGAGGTACCTAAGAATATCAGTTTAGATAGGGACTCCAGATTCACTTCTAGGTTTTGGACAAGTTTGTAGTCAACGTTGGGTACTCAGTTGAACTTAAGTACAACTTATCATCATGAAACAGATGGGAAAATTGAGAGAGTAAATCAGGTTATGGAAGATATGCTTAGGATGTATGTTATGGATAATCAAAGCCATTGGGAGAAGTACCTACCTTTGGTAGAGTTCGCCTACAATAGCAGTTTTCATAGCTCCATCGGAATGCCACCCTACGAAGCTCTGTATGGAAGGCCATGTAGAACACCGTTGAGTTGGGAGAGGTTAGAAGACCGAGTAACAGTTGGGTCAGAATTGATTCAAGAGATGGATGAACAGGTGATTCATATTAGGCAGAGACTAAAGGAAGTGCATGATAGGCAAAAAAGTTATGCAGATGCACACAGGACTGACCGAAGTTATAAAGTGGGAGATCATGTTTTCATTCGTATTAGGCCTAATAAGAGTACCATACGGTTCTGGAAGGGGACAAAGTTGTCACCTTGATTTATAGGACCGTTCAGAATCCAAGAGAAAATTGGACTCTATGTCTATCGTCTCGTACTGCCACCCCACTTGCATAAAACTCATAATGTTTTTCATGTATTTTTTCTATGTCATTATGTTGTTTACGAATCACATAAACTAAATTGGAAGGAATTGCAGGTATCGGACGTGGGAACCCTCATGGTAGAACCATTACGCATATTGGACCGTAGAGTCTGACAACTCAGGAACCGTCTGGTAGACCAAGTTAAGGTCTAGTGGGACAAGTATAGTCCAGGATCTACTACTTGGGAATATGCCGAGACATTACGACGAGATTATCCCTCACTTTTTTGACCACCTCGAGAATATGTTCTCGAAGGTTGGGTGTATGTAACACCACCTTTTGACTTAGACAACTAGGATTACCTGAGGCCTAATCACCTTTATTTTCTATTCACATTGAAACTATTAATGATACACTTGAAATTTTAAGACGTAGAAACCTGTATGAATGTTTAAATGTTATTTGAATGATGATGGATATGATGCGATCTACTATGGAATGTAAATTCTATGAATGTTTAAATGTTATTGATGATGATGGATATGATGCGATCTACTATGTGAATGTAAATTCTATGAATGTTTAAATGTTATTGATGATGTTGGATATGATGCGATATATTGTGTGAATGTGAATCCTATGAAGGTTTAAATGCTATTTGAATGATGTTGGATATGATGAAATCTATTATGTAAATGATAATTCTATGAATGGGAAACGTTAATTGAATTATGGGGATATTATGAGATCTATTTCTAACTTGAAAACTTTGATGTTAAAGTTGTTGGTACGTGGATACCGAATTGAAATTATGGTTGTATGCAATTACATGATGATAATGCATAGATATGTATGATTTTGTGTTACAGACTAATCTACAGGTCATTGGGCTATGATATAGCCAAAGGATAATGATAATGAAAGTGGATGTCATGACCACTGACCGAGAAACAATATGGTATGAATCTTTGTATGTGAAATTATATTAGTTTGGATGCATTGCTATGATATGTGGACCAGTGCAGGATTTCAGGTGGTGAGACTACCCAAAACTGAATAAACGATGACAAAACTCCCAACAACATGGTGCCACTATATATTCCATTGTAGGGTGTGGACCCTAGTCCTGTTAGGAGGGGTGGAGGCATTTCCCACCGTGTATCCTCCAAAACCTGGAGTCATGGGAGGACGATGTTAGCTGACGCTCCCCTAGACGTGTGATGATGACTGTCAGTTGCCTGATGGGGAAGCTTGGTCAAGATAGTGACACTTCCACTTACGGGTTCTATTTGGATTTAGGTCAATATAGTTGACGCTCCAAGATAGTCCAACAGAGGAAGGATAGGAATGGAAGATGGAAGTAAGTTAGGGAGGAAGGATGAATAGAAATAGTTGAGAGCGTATGGAGATTTGCCTTATGGGGGAATTTATTGTTTTCCTTCTAAAAAGAAAATGTGTATAAATGTATGTTCATAATTACTTAACTAAACTACAGTTGCCTAGATAAACATTGTTGATTTAGATTATTGTAATTAAGGGGTTTCACAAACAATTGATTGGTTTATTATCTTTTATAAATTGAATAGTCTTGTTGATTGGATTGTATGCATACATAAATTACTATAGGGGTGATAGTTATTGTTATTAGTACATGCACAAGACTTGTATGTACTAGCTACACATGCATTTCTTGTACATGTACACTAGTATGTATGAATTTTCTTGGCTTACTTACTAATAATGTTGGTTATTGGATATGAATGTGTGAACCATGTGTCTTTTCCCTTGTATCATAAAATACTTTAACTTCAGGATGAAGCTTCATGAAGGGTGGGTGTATGTAACAACCCTAAGTAATTAATCAATTGTCATGATTTAAATAATTGTTTAAATGTATATTAGTTAATTAATTAATTAATTAATTGTCCTAATTTAATATTTGTTTAATGTATATTAGTTCAATTAATTAATTAATTAATTTCATGATTAAATATTTGGTTAATGAATTTGAGTTTAATAAATTATTAATTTATTAAATGGAGACTTAATGTATAAGATGATGGAACCATTAATGAGAAAGGGGATAAGGTAGATGACACTTAATGGAGAGATAAGGTGGGTGAGACTTAATGAAGGGAGAAGGCGGTGAATGAGAGAGGGGGAAAGGAGGATAAGAGAAGGGAAAAACACTTGGAAAGGGGACTTTGGGGTTTTTGGAGAGCATCATTTTCATAGGAGAGGACTGTATTGTTGGTTTGGGCTGGAGGAGCTTGCTGGAGGATTGTACTATTGGTTTTTCTTAAGGAGATTGTTGGAGTTTGGTGGACTGTTACAGGGGAGCACCTGTTGCTGGGAGTTTTGGGGTCGGGGACCAGGAATCCTTATGGAATCTTGGAGCTAGGGAGCCGGAGAGGCTCTATTCCTAGCTGGCTGGGAGGAAAAGATTAATATTTGGGCAGAGTTTGGGCAGATTTTGGACAGAGCAGCTTGGGCAGAGTTTCAGCTTCAGCATGGACAGACAGAGTTGGGGAAACAACATCACTTGAGAGGTATTTATGTTCATTATTGTTATGATGGCTCATTATTTTACTATGCTGTGTATGTTATTCAATATGTTATTTATATCATGCTGCTCACTTTGAATTTTATTGAACCATGAACTGTTATTTTGCTGAATATAGAACCGTAAAGAAATTATGATAGAAATTTTATGTTTAAATTTATGAAATTTTAGGTTCTGTTAGATAGGACCCTACACGCATAGTATCTATTTTCATATTCTCGGGGATGTCTGTCACTCCTAGAGGAAACATTAGTAAGATGGAATACTACAGTTATCCCACTATCATAAGTTTTCCTAGTTTCATGCAATTGTTTGATGAGAAATTTACGACCATTGCACCACATAGCCTTGTGGTGTTTCAACTGCAATATGTCAAATATGTAAAATATGCATTGTCAATTAATAAATTAACATATATTTATATAACTTCAAAAGTATCTAAAAAAACAATACACATGTAGTCACATTAATATAATATAAAATAACTGAATAAAATGTGTGAATTTGCTTACCTGTCCATCTTTCAAACCATATGCTAGATCAATTTCCCTCTACGTAACATTGGCATCTACGTTATGACGAATTTCTCTAACCAATTCAGACAGTCGTTGCCATGATAACGTACCTCCATTATGTTTTTTACATCTTTCAATCCATACATTCATCCAGTCAAGATTGTTTGCAATGTATAAGTGCAGTGCATCCCACTCTAAAGCAACTGAATAAAAAAAAACATAGTTCACCAATATTAAATATTAGTTATAACGTTCAATATGCAGGTAATTATAAATATTTATAATTTATGAAATAAATTATATTAATATATTAATGAGTATGATCATATACACAAAAAATGAAACTTTACATGTATTATTAATATAAATTTTCCCAATTATTAATATATTACCTCTCATTTTTTTCATTCTACCTTTCCCCAACAGATGCTCCCGATCTTCAAATGTTTTGATGGAGTTCACATCCCAAATGCGATCCACTACATGCATAGTTGGCACTGCTAATTTAGGAAGATACTAACTAATATACACCATGGATTGATATACCATGTATCCCTCCACCATAGAACCCTCAGGACGTGCTCTTTGTCTAACCAATGCCTTCAATGTTTTCAAGTGCCTCTCCACCATCCACATTGACCTTGTGTGAACAGGTCCACAAATTTCAATCTCATCAACTTGGTGTATGAGGTAGTGTTCTTGTGCATTGAAAAATGTAGGAGGTATATACTTTGGCATTTCACACATTAGACGAGGAATTTATCTCTTCCAATACTTTATATCATCTTCATGGATTTCTTTCAATGACAACCATCTACATGAGATCGTGATACAAGAAAATAACACGTTTCAACATAAAATAATATAATATATTACATTACATTACAAGTAAAACATGTGTCATTAAGTAAAACAATAATTTGAAAGAACATTTTGCATATAAATCACAACTACGTCTTACCTCATGTATTTTCCAAGATCATATATAACTTGTTTGACGTTGTTGTCAAAGTCGTTTGGGAGAGATAATGGTAGAACATATTGTAACAACAAAATGAATAGTTGTTTGTTTTGACCAAAGTAGACAAGAAAAAATAAAAAATAAATAAAAGATCTATAAGGCCAATATATATAAATATGTATACGAAAATTATTACCTTAATGAAGGTATGCCAATGATGTGTTTTTACCCCACCAAATTCACCTTTCTTCGTTAAGATATTTTTTATGTTTGAAGCAAAACCTGTGGGAAATTTAATTCTTTGAATGACCTCTTTTACATCATTGATTGTTTCTCTGTTAATAACCATGGAAGGTTATTTTGGTCTAGTACTCCATCTTATCTATTTGAATATTGGATCACACTTCGCATTGCATGATTAGCTTCTTGAATGTTAGTACAAATTTTGACAATTTTTTCTTTGTCCCTCCTACCATCTATGATTCGCCATAACGTTTCAATCACATTCTTCCTGATATGAATTGTATCAAACAAATGATCTATTTTTAGCTCCTCATAGTAGGGAAACCTCATGAATTGAGCAGAATAAGATTTCATTCCTCGTGGAAGCCCATTATTAATACCTTCATGATGATTGCGTCCTTCATGAAGCATAAAATAAATCACAAAAATAATTATCAAATACAGTAAAATAAATTCAATGATTAAAATAAACATTCAAAACATTACATGATCTATGATACATTATGAAATTGAGTACCTTGACGATTTCTATTATATTCCAACCTCCATAGGTGAAGTGTCATTCTTCGTGGTTTTAAACTAGTCTCTTCTTTCCCATTGAAAAGATGTTTTTCAGTAGTACGATACCTATGGTTCTTAGGAAGAAGGTGCCTATCCTCATCAAACATCATCTTTCCTAAACTTTTTGAATGACAATACTTCATCTTAGGGACACAAACTGGACATGCAAATTTACCCTTTGTTTGAAGACCTGCAACAAATGGATTAATGTCAATTATACGCTGAGATTATTTAAAAATTAAACATGCACCATGATAACATTAAAATATTATATAGTATTAAAGAGAAATATTAGAATGCTACATACCACAAAAATGTGTTAGTTCAGGGGCATCATGAATTGTCCATAAAATTATTCCACGGAATTTAAATTTCTTCTCCCCGATTGGTTTACATATGTCATACATTGTGATGCCAACCCATAACTTTAGTAGCTCGTTGATAAGAGGCTCAACATATACATTCATATCTTTAACCTGGTACTTACCTAATTGTTTGAAATTACACATAATTACTAAAGGAATGATATCATGTAATATATATAATTAAATAAATAAACAAAAGATATTATGCAAAAATTGAAACAAATGAAAATGTTAAATTCAAAAAATTAATGTAAATAAATACCTGGAACAATCATTGTCAACATTATGTGCTCCCTCTTTATTGACACCCAAGGAGGAATGTTATTGCTGATAACAAAAATAGGCCACACTGAGTAAATATACCTAAGCTCTCTGAATGGATTAACACCATCAACTGCCAATGAAATCCTAACATCACGAGGTTCATCTTTGAAATCTGCCCATTTTTCCTCAATTTCCCTAAATGCAGAACCATCGGCAGACATTCAAAGAACACCATCTCCACTTATGTTATGTGCATGGTAATCCATAAATTGTGCTATGCTTTCACACCTGAAAAATCGCTACAAACGTGGAATTATGGGAATATGACGAAGAACCTTTCGAGGAACCCTTTTTGTTACTTGATCGGTTCGATATCTACTGATAAGACATTGTGGACATTCTATTTTCGAAGCATGTTGTCCATAATATATAATATGGTCATTAGGACATGCGTCTATAATTTGATAATCCATTCCAATATCTTTCATAATGGCATGCAAACCTTGATATGTGCGAGGTAACATATTTGACGATGGTAACAACAATTCACCTAACAATCTACAACATAACAAACAACTAGTTAATGTAAGTATATTAATCGTAAAAATTGCATTCTTATTTTACACATTAATTAACACTAAAAACAAATAGAAAAAAATCAACATTTATGTATAATATGAGATGAAACATATTGCATACCTTAGTATTTGTGTCATACAAGTGTTCGACAAATTATTCATAACCTTTAATTTCACTAGCAACAATGTAGTGGAGAGAATATTTGCTCATGATCCTTCATAAAGTTGTTTATTTGCCTTTTCTAATAGAGGTTCATCATAAATACCAACATTTTCCCCATCCTCATCCAGCTGCGAAAAAAAATCTTGGATCATTTGATTTGTCCCATCATCTTCTTCCTTGGGATCATTAACTTGATTTGTCCCATCATCTTCTTCCATGAGATCCTCATTTTCTTGGTCATGATGATGTTCCTCAGCTTGTACAACATCATTTCTACTAATACTTGGTGCAATATTTTGCAGAAAGTTAGAGGGAAACTCTAACTTTATAATTACAAACAATCATGCAAAATTAATGTTTACTATAACAAACATTCAAACAATATATATACATATATATATATATAATTTTATATAAAATTGAAAAAATAAAAAAAGATAATGAATATATAGCTAATTACCATGGGACGATATTCATTCGATCCACCATCAATGTGTCCATATTTCCTACAATGTTTTGTAGTTGTTGCCATTAAAATTCTTACGGGACGTCTGAGGCACCATTTTTTACAAGGGAAATAACATCTACCATCACCCTTTTCACCCGCTTTACTTTTTTCCCCACCTCTAACAACATTTTGCGACATTCTTCTGCACAAAAATACCCTTTCAGAACCATCGTTGTTATAGCAATATTGTCGCAACATCTTTAAATCGTCAAATATTTATAGTCAAATTTTAGGTCACTATCATCGCAATTGTGACGACCGTGACCTAAAAATATTTCTTTTTTTACCTATTTATTTTAGGTCATTTTTAACGGTCAATTTTAAGGTTAGGTCAGTCGTTTCTCTTGCGATGAACAAACTACATTCATCGCTCTTGCAATGAACATTGACCATAATAATTTAGTCAAACTACATGCATCGATATAGCGACGAATACGGGGTGGATTTAGAAAAAATGAACTTTTTCTCTTGCATGTTGTGACGAAAGAGTACTTTCGTCGCAAGTGGTCATCACAAATTTTTCATTATGTAGTTGTGAAGAACCTATGGTTTATATAGAATTGAAGTGGGTAAAAACCTCCCAACTTCTCCCCAAGATATGGCCTCAAAAAGGGCCCAAGATCCTCCAAAAATGACCAAAATCCCCTTAAACAGGCTTAAAATCAATCAAAAATCATACCATAATATTAAAAAACCACTTTTTGGCATAAATTAAAGGCGCATCCCCTTATTCGCGGGCCTTGGTCATATGGCACCCCCCCATGTGGCCCTACGCAAGTGCTGATCCATTGGCCCCTTGGATTCCTGGCCCTAGTCCTGTTGGTATGGCGCATGTGGCCTTGGCTTATAGATCCACGCATTTTATGATAAGCCCTGGCACCCGATCAAGCGCTCCGGTTGACAGGCTAGCCCGTCTGGCTAGGCACTGACCCCTTATCTCTCATGCCAAGTGTAGGTCTGTGGTTATATGTATGGGTCACATGGTACAAGATCGGAGCTAGGCTCTACATACCCGCGCTCTGGTGGTTATGATAAGGGTGGAGGTCATACAAAGGTCATATGGAGTGTTGCACCAGGGGTTGGGGCCTAGCCCCAACCCTATCCTTCACCAACTAATACAACATTGCAACTTAAATATTAATCATGCCACCATAGGTTAAGAACTACAATGTAGGTAGGCTGGTAGCCCGAGCTACACGAAGACTTGGTCGCCCATGGAGGTCACGGGTTCGACCCCCACAGACTCCAACTTTTGCCAATAACTTTCGACCAATAGATGGGTGCCACGTGGCACCATACCACTTGCCCAAAAAATACCACGTGTCAACAATTCATTTGTCCAACTGTCATACCCAGTCAACACCACTGTACCTACCACGTCAACCCATTCCAATTGTACCTTCCATGTCAGCTGTGCCACTGTCACCCTTGCAGTGGTGGCACATGTCACGATCTGACTCATCCACATCTACACCTGCCCACGTTAGCACCAATGCACCCTTCCACGTCAATTGTACGACTGTATGGCCTATAGAATCAGCTACCACGTCAGCACTATAAGGATTGTACAGACTATACAGTCAACAAGTTTTTTTGCATGTTTGGCCAAATGAATAGACCACGATATCTTTCTCATACGACATCCATTTGAGCCCATTCAAGTTGTGTTGGTTCATGTCGACGAGGCCTATGAAAATGTATGTTTTGAATCCATTTTGAGCACTTTGATTTTTAGGCCTTCCTGGACCCATTTTGGTCCTTAGATCCATTTTGGATCAAAATCCTATGCCGATTGCTATCCCTGTATCTGAGTCAATGAGTGATTTAAGTCCCTACACATGTTTAAAGTGATTCATCATGTTTCATGGAGACGCATGACCAATCTATTGGAGAGAATTATCTAATCATTGAAACCCATTTATGTTTTTGTTGGAATCTTTTGTAATAGACTCCTAAATGGAGGAGGATCCTATGTAGCTCCTTGGTTTCGACCTTCTTAGATTAGAGAGAGATAATTCACTATATATGAAGTGTATTTTTATAAGGAAAGGGTTGAGTTCATGACTAGAGGTGAACAAGAGTAATGGAGCCTTTCTGAGAATTTGGTGAGGGGTCTCCAAGTAGTGAGAAATGAGATCTTAATGCACCTATTTTTCCTTGATGATATATCAATATTCTACCTATGTGAAGCCTTGGAAGGTCATAAACTAAAGTAAGTTCTAGATTTGTTATTTCATGCAAAGGGGATGTTAATCAATGTTGGAAAGTCTGACATATTTTTTCTAGATTTGGTGGAGGAGGAACCTGCTTATATTCAACCTATTTTTTAGTTTTATGTTCATGACATTAGGAGGGGGTCAAATACTTGGGTTTCACCCTAAATCCCAATAATATTTCCCCACCCCCCAATGAGGGTGGGGGTTGGGGCAATATTAGAGTAAATGTTATTAAAATTTACTCTGATATTTCCCTACCCCCCACCTTCATTGGGAGGTGGGGAAATATTAGAGTAAATATTATTAATATTTACTATAATATTGCCCCACCCCCCAATGAGAGTGGGGGGTGGGGAAATATTAGAGTAAATGTTATGAAAATTTACTCTAATATTTCCCCTATGAGAGTGGGGGGTGGGGAAATATTAGAGTAAATGTTATGAAAATTTACTCTAATATTTCCCCTATGAGGGTGGGGGGTGGGGAAATATTAGAGTAAATGTTATTATATGAGGGTGGGTGGTGGGGAAGTATTAGAGTAAATGTTAATAACATTTACTCTAATATTTCCCCACCCTCCACCCTCATATTTGAGGGTGGGGCTTGGGGAAATATTAGAGTAAATGTTATTATGAGGGTGGGGGCTGGGGAAATATTAGAGTAAATGTTAATAACATTTAATCTAATATTTCCCTACCCCTTTTTATTATGAGGGCGGGGGGTGGGAAAATATTAGAGTAAATGTTAATAAACATTTACTCTAATATTGCCCCACCTGCCACCTTCATGTATGAGGTTGGGGGGTGGGGAAATATTAGAGTAAATGTTTATTAACATTTACTCTAATATTTCCCCACCCCCCACCCTCATATATGACATTGGGGGGTGGGGCAATATTAGATTAAATGTTATAAACATTTAATCTAATATTGCCCCACCCCCCACCCTCATATATTAGGGTGGGGGGTGGGGAAATATTAGAGTAAATGTTATTGCACCCTCATATATTAGGGTGGGGGGTGGGGAAATATTAGAGTAAATGTTATTAACATTTATGCTAATATTTCCCCAGGGTCGAGGGTGGAGAAATATTAGAGTAAGTGTTAACAACATTTACTCTAATATTTCCCCAGCCCCCACCCTCATATATAACATTTACTCTAATATTTCCCCATCCCCCACCCTCATATATGAGGGTGGGTAACATTTACTCTAGTATTGTACCACCCCCCTGATATATGAGGGTGGGGGGTGGAGAAATATTATAGTAAATGTTATTAACAATTACTCTAATATTTCCCCACCCTCATATGTAACATTTACTCTAATATTTCCCCACCCCTCACCCTCATATATGAGGGTGGGGGGTGGAGAAATATTAGAGTAAATGTTATATATGAGGGTGGGGGGTAGGGAAATATTAGAGTAAATGTTAATAACATTTACTCTAATATTTCCCCACCCCCCACCCTTAAATTAACATTTACTCAAATATTTCCCCACCCCCCACCCTCATATATGAGCGTGGGGGGTGGGGCAATATTAGAGAAAATGTTATTAACATTTAATCTAATATTTTCCCACCCCCACTATATGAGGGTCGGGGGTGGGTCAATATTAGAGAAAATGTTAATAACATTTTCTCCAATATTTCCCCACCCCCCACCCTCATATATGACCCCCCACCCTCATATATGAGGGTGGGTAACATTTACTCTAATATTTCCCCACCCCCCTGATATATGAGGGTGGGGGGTGGGGAAATATTAGAGTAAATGTTAATATACCATCATATATGAGGGGAAATATTAGAGTAAATGTTATTAACATTTACTCTAATATTTTTTGACCTCCCACCCTCATATATGAGGGTATATGAGGGTGGGAGGTGGGGAAATATTAGAGTAAATGTTAATAACATTTACTCTAATATTGCCCCACCCCCCACCCTCATATAGTGGGGGGTGAGAAAATATTAGATTAAATGTTAATTACATTTGCTCTACTATTTCCCCACCCCCCACGCTCATATATGAGGGTGGGGGGTGGGTAAATATTAGAGTAAATGTGAATTTAAGGGTGGGGGGTGGGGAAATATTAGAGTAAATGTTATTAACATTTACTCTAATATTTCCCCACCCCCCACCCTCATATATGAGGGGAAATATTAGAGTAAATGTTAATAACATTTACTCTAATATTTCTTCACCCCCCACCCTCATATATGAGAGTGACAGTTACTCTAATATTTCCCCACCCCCTAGCCTCATATATGAGGGTGACATTTACTCTAATATTTCCCTACCCCACACCATAACATTTACTCTAATATTTCCCCACCCCCTAGCCTCATATATGAGAGTGACATTTACTCTAATATTTCCCCACCCTCACCCACCCCCCACCCTCATATGAGGGTGGGGGGTGGTGAAATATTAGAGTAAATGTTATTACATATATGAGGGTGACATTTACTCTAATATTTCCCCACATTAGAGTAAATGTTACTAAACTTTACTCTAATATTTCCCCACCCCGGGGGGTGGGGAAATATTAGAATAAATGTTATTGGGGTGGGGAAATATTAGAGTAAATTTTAATAACATTTACTCTAATATTTCCCCACCCTCATATATGAGGGTGAAGGGTGGGGAAATATTATAGTAAATGTTATTACCCTCATATATGAGTGTGGGGGGTGATGCAATATTAGAGTAAATGTTAATAACCCTCATATATG
>ML793915.1:175784-199845 GCA_009831015.1 Picea engelmannii
CTTGAATTCGCCCATAGATAGTTTACAAAACAGAGATGTATCTCTGCACATGCTCCTCGAATTAGATTCCGAGCTTCTCCCTTTCATCTACATTCAAGCTTCTTCCTCGAGCTCTGTGAGCTAACCCTCATCTAGAATAAACTGGATTAAACTAGGTTCAGCTATCTAATCATCAACCAAGAATTGTATTTATATTACAGTGGATTTCTGTTCCCAGATCCTATGATTTAGGAACAGATTCCTTAATAAACTCAACTGACCCCTACGAGTCATCAGTGACTCACTATTCATTAACAAACCCTATCTTATCTTTTACAAGTGGAAAGGATCTAGAATCCTTGTCCATTATTCAAATTTTCCACAAAATAATAAATTATACAAGTGTGAGACCCTAGGTCTCTTTGAATTCTCTCAATTTTGATGAAGTCATGGGTGACTTCGTTTTCATGAGCCTATGCTCCTGCATCACTTAGGCACTGGTTTATAACTCAATAGCTTAGCCAACGTGTTAGCACCAAAATTTACCCTATCAATTTTTTCTTAGCTCCTCGCCAAATTTGTACAAAAATTCACCTAGCCTTCTGTTGCCTCAATTTCAATCTAGTGTATGTTGTGGAAGATATTCATCTTTTGGTATCAAAATTTGCATGTTTGTAAAAGCACTTGCTACATGAAGTTTTAACTTTCGGTAGCGAAATGGGTGGATATTTAGAGGAACTCGCTATGGGAAGTTATAAGTTTCGGTAGCAGGGCTCATTCAATACAACATTGATTCTCTACATGAAATATAATTATTATTAGAAGAGGTGAGGTCGAAATATTGAAACTCAGCCTTTGCCTGGTGGTAAGGGAGATTATGTAGGAGCCCATTGACAACAAGGGTTGTTTACGAGTGTTCAATGCGTCCTTCTCTATGTTGGAAAGCTCATCCAATGCGTGGAAGATATGGAGTCTGTGTGTTGTGGATCGAGTTATTACCAAGTTTTAGTTTTATCATTCCACAAAGCTCTTCTTTGGAGATTTGGTGTCCTCTGCGATTTATGCTTTCCTACATTAATTGGTTGTACATTGTTATCCCCCAGTTTAGGGATAACTAAGGAGATTATGTTTGGAGGCCCACAAGTCCTAGACATGGAATACCGAGAGCCAGATCGACTTGAGCATGGCCCTGGAGGGCCCATATTTTTCTTTCTCCAACGCCTCCACTTTGTCAGTAGCAACATCATCCATCACCTTGGCCTGATCCTGCATCAAAAGTGGATCTTTCTCCATGAGGTAATGAGTCCGGGTATCATGGTATGTGTCACTCTAATCCTCAAAACCTTTGAATATGTGCATTAAATTCTTTGTGTTTGTAACGGGTTCTTGGATCTTATACCTATCCACTTGACCATATCTGGGGGGGGATGACAGGATGACCTAGTAAGCTTGTGCCCATAAGTTTTGAGTTTCCACTGGGGGGATTCATGAGAAGCCATCGTCCTCTCCCACCATACTTACCACTTTCCTTCTTTCTCCCGCTCATCCATCCCATTACATTGGTCCGGGCATTAGGTTGGCCAAATATTTAAGGGTTTTACCTTACCTTGTGGGAAGAAGGGGATAAAGGCCTAGAGGGTAAAAGTAGTTAGAAAAAGATAGAAGCCAAAGAATGAAACCTTGAGATGCTTCTCCTAGGGATCCCCGAGAAAGCAGTAAATATATTCTCAGCAAGAAATAAAGGGACCCATAAAAAATAATAAAACAAGACCTGGTTAGAGTATAGGGGGTCTCATCATGAGCCAACCTATTAGGTCCATGGGCATGTAGCAGTATGACACTACCGATAGCTAGTCACCACGCCAGGGTAGTGGCTCTTGGTGGCATATCCAAGAGAAAGGGGGTCTTATCATGAACCAGTCTTCTCATTTATGTGAAATGCTTGTGGGTAACATTGCCACCACTGGTCACCACACCAGGGTAGTGTCCCTTAACTAGCTTCTTGAATAAAAATCAATAAAGATAAAGATAAAAGGCATGAATGGGCTTGGAAACATTTGCATCCATGAAAGGTGCATCTCACCCTATACAGAGGCACCCACAGGTAAGCCATACATTTCCCTGCTATCACTGCACCCCTTGCCTAGACATCCCTTATCCACTTCATCCACTCACATGGCTTGGATTTGATCTCTCCTGAAAACACCCCACATCCAGTGAGAATTAGCCCAATAGGCCATCCTGGCGTTTCCTCCAAACTTGGCTTGTAGATTAGTATAATGTCTTTGAGAACTTGTCCAAGAAAAAAGGGTTTTATGCACATGTTTAATAACTTGATGATTAGATGTGATTGACATTGCTATGATCCATGTGACTTATGAGCCCATGGAGGGCGTATCTGTTGATGTGTAGGACCATACCCGATGGACATGTACCCTTATGGACAGGTACACATGGGGAGATGATTAGTTCGGACCTCCATGGGGATAAAATCCCAATAGATGGATGTTGAGACCCCAACATGGGGCAAAGACAAATCAGAGGGTTTTCACCGGAGAAGAGGAAGATGTTCCACCAGTGGCAGCTTGGAAGGCCTGTACCTAGGGGGGTTGTGCCTTTTCCACCAGGATGTAGGCCTTGGAAGGCCCATGACGTCACCCATGACACCTATGACGTCATCCAACACTTATGGGGGTTTTGGGAAGCAGTTATGTGCCAAGTGGCACGTGTGGCAGGTTTCAGAGGCCCAAGGAGGCCAAATGTTTAGCTCCAAGAGGCCAACATTGCCCTAAAGGGGTGTAACGTCACCCTAAAAGCGTATGATGTCACCTTTTATGCGTGATTAGGGTTTTAATTATGACATTTAATGTAAAACAATATTTTGATGTATTTTTGGCCATGTCGGCCTTTTGTGACCTAAAAAATAAAATTAAGGTCATTGCTATTGTATAAATCGAGAGCTAAAACTCTCTTTTTCTGATCATCTTTCACTCATAATTGTGTGAGGTCTGAAATTTGCGCCCTTCTTAGGGTTTTTGGCTGAAATTACTAGTGCACACTTGTTGAAGGAGGTTTATTTTGGTGATCCTTGGCATTTTTCTTGGTGGATGGCTTATGACTAGGGTTTGGCTTGATGAATACTTGGTGAATGTAAGTGAATTTTTTCAATCCTTCTCTTACTTGAATGGTTATAGTGTTTTACTTGCATTTTGCTAATGAAATTGCTGGAATAAACCCTAGGAAATGAGCACATGTTAATGTCCTCGTTTTAATTGCTTTCTACCTACTAGATTATGCCAAGAAGCCGTTTTTTCTATTGAAGTCATTACTAGGGCCTTGCCATTGCAACTCCCTATCTATTTTTCTTCATCCTAGCCATTTTTACTTTTCCATTGAGCTAAAGAGGGAGAAAAACCTACTAAGGCCTAGGGTTACCTACACCTTAGTAGTCGTTTTCCCCTAGGGTTTGATGGTTGAAGCCTTGGCTTACCAACACTTCATCCATCAAATTCCTCTTGTCTTTGACCCTACTATTATCACATTGTTCCTTCAATTTTTGCCACTATTTTTGACTCCATTTTCCCTATGAATGCACTGGTCTATGACTTCTTACTTGAGTGCTTTGATCACAACCTCCAAAATCTTTGAAGAACTACTAATACCTTCTAACCCTAGCTTAGATTAAAATACTAACTTCATTGTTGCTATTATCCATTTGAGTTATAGTTATACTTTGCATCATTTTAGCTTATTTTAAGCAATTGAGAGATTGACTAATGCATAGTAGTTTTTGCTTCTAATGAATGTTGGTATTGTGACATTGATGATCAATCATTATTGCTCATTTTGAAGCTTCTTTAAAGCATTTATTGTGAAGTATTGTATTGTGATTATTGCTACTATACATCTTTGCTTACTTCATAAATATATTAGTCAATTGCTTTTATTGAGAAAGTTTACGATTATATGAAGTACTAACCAGCAAGTGACCTTGCAAATATAGTTTCATGTTTCTTTGTTCTAGGCAGGTACATTTCTGGTTCTTATTATATTTATTGGCTGTTTAGCCGGACTTTTTGATTGGTGGTGACTTGTGAGAGGGAAACTTTTACTTTTCCTTAAACCTTTGCCTTCTCAAAACCCCAAGTCACCGGGGACGTCTCCCCTAGGCCTACCACGCTAAATAGAAAGAGACATAATGTTGAGGTGACAATGATAGGATAGTCTCCCGTTATGCTTTTTTGTCTTCATTGCCTTATCCCTTCCATAAAAGTACAAATTGCATGATAACATACATAATTACAAGTATTTTGTTCTACAAACACACCAGAAGCCCTCATGCAAGTCCTTGGAAAGGGTGTTACTTACTCATTGTTGATCAATAATGCAAGGTCTTACAATTTGGACTTTATTTGGAGATTTTCAGGGGATTAACTCAGGTTATTCAACATTTAAAAGTGAAATTTGTGAAGTGTTCAATTTGTATGCTTCTATCAATTTGCATATAGGTAGTCTTAGTTTGAACCCAAGAAATCACAACTGGCTATCTGCTAAGGCGTACCTTTTCCAGCCTCGTGGATAAACTCTTTGGTTCACATTTGGATTTAAGTTAGTTGGTGATATAGTTTTCATGGAAAGATGTAAATGAGCTTGTGCTCTTGAGTTGCAATGCAATTTTATTATGAGTCATGTATTTTCACAGAAAACTTAAAATTAGTTGTACATGAAGCTTGGAAATTATGGCAAGTCTAAAATGATGCATTTTTCAACAATGAATGAGGACTAAGAAGAATAAGAAGAAATAATTGCAGACTTTATTGGAAAAATAGTCCCCTTACCAAGGGGTTTCAAGTTGTTGTTTATTTCTAGTTAAAGGTTAATGGATGTTGGTTTTCAACTAGTTACCATATTTGTTGGTACATTACTAGGAATTTCTTTGTTTAAAGCTACAACACGGAGTCAGTTGAAATTCCATAGCTTGCATTTTTCTCTCGATTCCATAGATAACCTTCAGATTGAATAAAAAATATCTGAGTTATTGAACTCTGTTGTTTCTAGCAACCTTCCATTAGAGCAATGGATCGGTACAAGGTTACCAAGGAACTGGGAGATGACACTTATGGGATTGTGGGCAAGGCGATTAATTGCTCAACAAATAAAATTGTTGCCATCAATAAAATGAAGAGGAAGTATTATTCTTGGGAGGAATGTATGAGTCTTAGGGAAGTAAAGTCTCTTTGCAAAATGAATCATCCTAATATAGTTAAGTTGAAGGAGGTTATCATAGAGGATGACCACTTATATTTTGTTTTCGAGTACATGGAGTGAAACTTATACCAGTTAATGAAAGAAACAATTCCAGCGCATTAAATATAGGATCTTGGTCAATTTCATATTCAAATTCCTAGGGATTCAATCAACATCTTTGAGCATTCAAGCATATCGGTGGTAGAATATCAATGTAGATTAAATCCCATATTTCCATGCATAAAATTATCAATGTTCAAAGGCTCATTTCCAACTTTCAAGGAATGAAGGTAGTTAAATAATAGGTGGTAGAGCATTTCCAGAAAGAGTGTTCAACAATTGTGGATTAAACTAGATTGCAGAGTATTCAACAGTTGTGGATTTAGTTCATAGATCCTAGATGTAATCTTTTTATAAAAACTATTATTGTAATGTAAAAGGGGATCTTACTTTAGAAGGAAGATGTGGGGTTCGATCCATGGTGGTTCGATATATCCAATGACTTCTTGTAGATGATTCTGTCGCTGAGTGCACCCCGTGGATCTTGGCTAGAAATCGTGAGAGATTTGATGGATTAAAATTTTTGTTTAATAATCCATGGCTACATTAAGATGATGGATATTCTTCTATGATTACTGTGTACGTGACTGTTTTAGAGGTTAAATTTCTACACATTTTTTGAGAAAATGGGGATGAATTTAAAAAATATAAAACATGATTTTTTTTTAGAAACTGCCCGATTAGGTGTAACCAGGGTTGGAATTTTGATTTACCTTTACCCCTCAAATAATTTTTTTTGGACGTTTTGGGTGTTTAAATGGCCCTTCACAAACGTTCTCTATAAAATTGTGCCCTTCATTACTGAAGTTCCCATAATTACGTTCTCTATAAAATTGTGCCCTTTATTACTAAAATTCTCATAATAAATTAACCTTTAAAGTTCAGATAATAAATTAACCTTTCAATAATAAAGTTTTTATTAAAAAATTAACTTTGCTAAAAAATTAGGCTTTAATAATGATGTCAAGTTAAAGATTTAAACTTTCAAATTCATATACTTTCTAAATATAGGAAAAATAAAATAATCACACCAATAAAACATTTCAAAGTTAACCACATTAAATACCAATCAATAAAATGAAAACACGAGATTAGATCAATTAAAGATTTAGTCACAAACCATAAGAACAAAGGATTTAAACAAAATGGTTCTTTCAAACCAATCAAACAACATCTAATACCAATCAATAGAATTAAAAATGAAAATTATAACAATTGGGTATAATAGAAATACCAAGTACATTCAAATATCATAAAAATATTAATTAATTAAATATAAACATAAAATTTTATGTAAAAAAACTCAAATAATTTATTAAATAAACACATAAATTTTTTATGTAAAAAAATTGAAATTCAATCTTCAAGCTTTCTTCTTTTTGAAGCCAAATACCAAAAAAGGGCTAATAAGAAGAAGATATATTAGGCATTGATTTTGACACCTCGCGAATCCTAAGGAAAACATCATTCTAAATAGACAAATGTTGGTGGTTGATACGCACCTTGCACATGCATCATGACGCAGACCCCTGACCCTCAGGCCAAGATCCACACAGGATCGATCTTCTTCGAATCCGCAGAACTGAAATAGTTCTTTCGGGCCCTCACTGGAACCCCACGAATCCGATCCACAGGTCCTTCACGAAAACCCCACCTGCACAACGTGCACCAGGCATGAGTCTTCACCTCCACACGACCACCAGATATGACCTCCAGCCAAGCCAAGAGACGCTTTTCGCATTTCGCGACTCAACGATGCAAGAGAGTTGAGTCTTTTGACTCTTCAAACCCCAAAACCCGAAATTGCTCCCTTAGATGAGATCGACGGCTATGAGCCTCCCTCAATTCAATGGTCTTGGCTGTATCGGGATTTCGGTAACCGGGAGTTTGAAATGCAACGACCCCAACCACTGGTCACTCCATTCCCTGAACTCCAAAATTTCTTCTTTGGCAAGATCAACGGTTGTGGGCCTACCTCGATCCAACGACTTACGTTCTTTCGGGATTTTCTCCGAACCTTGACCACTCTTTTGACTTCCGCCACATGTACCCTCTGACTGATACTTGGGACCCACCTTTTCACATTTCTCTCTTTGTGATTTCGGGAGTTGTGTTGACCATGCAACTCTACCTCTTGAGTCCCGAAACCCCGAAACCCGATTGGGGCCCAACGGCTATTGTCCCTCAACCTTTCGAGAATTTTTCCTTTCGCTCTTCGGGATTTCGCGACTCGCGAAAATCCACAGCAGAGAGTTTCCTTACCTTTTGAAACTCCGATTCCCGAATTCCTGAAGCCTCACCTCCCATGTGATCTACAGCTGAGATATTCCTCAATCCGACGGCTCTGGATCTTTCGGGATTTCACGAACCAAGATTTTGAAACTCTCAATTCCAAAATCACAGCCTCCTCTACTTCCTGAACCTCGAAATGCTGAAATGGGTTGAACGACGATTAGTCCCTGGCCAAATCTCGGTCCATGTAACTGTTTCTTCTGTGACCACATCCCTACTACAAAGACACGTCACATTTCGTGACTTTGGGGTTTTCAACGCAAAGTGCCCCGACTCCTTGTCATCGGAATTGTCGAAATGCCGAACCCCGAAATGCCGAAATGCCGAAATTCCACTCCAAAGGGGAATCAATGGCTCATGTTGCTTCTCATCCAACGGTCGCTACTCCTCCTGAGCTCCTGAACGCTAAAAGACACTCAGCCTTAACCTTCTCACAAATATGCGAGATCCAATGGTCCACGGGATTTTGGCACTTCTTCCACGAAGAAATTTCACCGTTCGTTCACTCTTCTTCAAGGATCTCTGGCCAAAATGACTTGGCATCCTTCCACCTAAACTTGACTTCTGTGAGATGATTTCGATCTCTGCCTCCCTTTGAAAACTTCAAAGGTGCTATCCCTCCTGAGCTCTCACTTGCAAACTCAATCCCCCAAAAGGAATCCTGCTCGCACTCCTTGCGACAACTTTCAAGTAATCTATGGTTATTTGAGTCTCCAACCCTGTGCAATCTTTGCAATAGTAGTCCTTCAACCTTCACCTTAGTTGATAAGTTCTAAGGCTTCAACCAACCTACGCATGCCTTGCATGACTCTGTGCCTCACCTGCACTTCTGTTGGTTATGAGAACAACGATATCTCTCCTGAGCTTTTTGAGATAAAACTCAGATCCTCGTCAACGCACACCTTGCGAATGTTCACTGCACTCTTTGTAGGAATTCTCAGGAAGAGAAACAATTGAAACTCATTCCTCTCCTCTCTCAGACTTCATACACTCAACATGAAATCATACACCTGACACAACATTGAAACAAATGCATAAAAGAGAAAATAAAACAATTGTAAACATACCATTTAACAAATGTAAACAGTAAGCATCATAACACCTTGAAGATTGAGTCAAAGATTTATATATTAACTCAAGTGCTCCTGTACATGGGTTCTCCTCTACAGTTCTCTACTACAACTCTACAACTTATGAAATCTTA
Organism: Picea engelmannii; assembly: GCA_009831015.1. Lineage (NCBI taxonomy): Eukaryota > Viridiplantae > Streptophyta > Pinopsida > Pinales > Pinaceae > Picea > Picea engelmannii. The sequence continues at coordinate 184,567 of ML793915.1, forward strand.
ATGATCATAATGTTCCTGTTTCAATGATACAAGGGTGAGGGTGTCTATATTTGTTTTCCCTCCTACGCTTCTAAACTGTCTAATCTATTAAATCCAATATACCTACTTTCATTAAACAGACTTAAATTCCTATTACATTCGACAGATGAGAGCAATCGCTCAAGATCTATTCACAACTCAAAGATACAAATGTAAGTACGCTTCCCCTAGATATTACATTAATATCCGCTCATTAATTTTTCAAAACATTTTCAAAATGTGCATTGGTGCTTTTTCAGCTGCCTTCCGCCTTTATGCTTGCTTGGCTGGCTACGTACGATGCTCCTGCATCATACTCCCTTTCTTGAAATTTTTCATGAACTCCTGTTCATGAGCTCTTGCATGGTCTGTCCATGCCTATGAATTGTTGCTTCATCTTCCCAATTGGCATCTTCAACTGGATGTCCTTTCCACTTGACCAAGTATTCAAAATACTCTTTCCTCCTGGTCTTTTTGCTAATCCTTTTGTCAATTATGCCTTCCATCTGTGGCTTTTCAGCTACAGGCATTTGTTTTGTCCATTGAATCTCTTTATGTTCCTCCTCTGCTCCTACTTCTTCAGCTCTGTAAGGGTACAAATCCGCAACATTGAATATCGGTGAGATTCTGACCCCATCGGGTAATTCAATCTCATATGCGTTTGCCCCAAATTTTCTTATGACCTTGCACGATCCAATATTTTTCATCTTCAGCTTATTATACGTTCCCCTTGGGAACCTCTCCTTCCTCAAATGCGCAAGAATGAGATCACCCACTTCAAATTGAAGTTCTCGCTTGTGTTGATATACTCTCCACTTATATTCTTGACTTGAACTCTGCAATCGCTCCTTAACTTGGTTGTGAAGCTCCTTCATTCCTTCTGCAAAGTCCTCTACACTAGCACTCCTGAATTCATTTTGTTCTGAATCTTTCAATTCTGAAACTCCCCTTGGTTGCATTCCATATACAATCTGGAATGGACTCTGCCCTGTGATACTATTGAGTGAATCATTATAAGTGAATTCTGCCTGTGGCAGAATGTGATCCCATTGACTGTGGTGTTCAGTCACTAAGCTTCTTAACAAATCTCCCAAGCTCTTGTTCATGACTTATGTCTGTCCATCCATCTGAGGATGATATGCTGAGATAAAAGAAAAAATTGTCCCTAACTTATTCCATAAGGTCCTCCAGAAATGCCCTATGAACTTGGTATCTCGATCAGACACGATACTCTTTGGCAAACCGTGAAGTCTGACGACTTCCTTGAAAAACAGGTTTGCAATATGAGTTGCGTCACTGGTTTTATGGCATGGTATGAAATGTGCCATTTTTGAAAATCTATTGACTACCACAAAGATTTAATCATACCCTCTCTGTGTCCTTGGCAGTCCCAATACAAAATCCATCCTCACTGCGTCCCACGGCCTTTCAGGTATGGGTAATGGTTGGTATAACCTTGTGTTCTGCCTTTTTCCTTTCGTGTGCTAACAAATCCTGCACCTGTCCACAAATTTCTTGACATATGTCCTCATCCCTGGCCAAAAATATGAGCCATTCAACTTTGAGAACGTCTTTTCATGACCAAAATGTCCGACCAATCCTCCACTGTGTTTTTCCTTCAACAAATTCTCCCTCATGGAGCATTTTGGAATACATAGTTGATTTCCCCTGAACAATAATCCATCTTGGATCATGTATTCAGTCCATTGGCTTCTATCCCTGAGAGATGGATTCTTAGATGCCTCATATGCCTTCTTGAAGTCTGGATCATCCCTATACATTTCTTTAAGGTTATCAAAACCCAAAGTCTTGACTCTGAATTCCTGCATAAGAAAACATTCCCTGCTCAAAGCATCAACAACTTTGTTAGCAGTTCCAGAAATATGCTTAATCACAAAAGTAAAATTCTGCATGAATTCAACCCATTTAGCATGTTTTTGGTTCAACTTCTCCTGTCGAGTCACGAATTGTAAAGCGTGATTATCGCTATACAAAAAAAACTCCTTGGGAACCAAATAGTGTCTCCATTTCTTTAGTGCTTGTATGACTGCATATAATTCTTTGTCATATGTGGAGTACTTAATCTTCGCTTCATTTAGTTTTTCAATGAAATATGTGATCGACCTGTCGTCTTGGCTCAAGAATGCTCCAATTGCAAATCCAATCGCGTCACACCTGACTTGGAATGTCTTGCTAAAATCCGACAAAACCAGAATTGGTTGCTCAGTGATCTTCTTCTTCAACAAGTTGAAGCTCTTCTCTACTTCCTCTGTCTAGTGAAAAGATTTATGTCTTTTATTCACTGTATCCATCATCGGTGCGCTAATTCCGTTGAAGTTTCGAATGAATTTCCTGTAGAAGCTAGCCAAACCATGGAAGCTTCGAACTTCAAACACGCTCTTCGGCGATGGCCAATTCTTAATCGCCTTTATTTTTTCCGGATCCATTTTTAATTCATTTGCAGAGATAAAAAAAACCCAAATAAATGAGTTATGTCCTCATAAATGACGATTTCTTCATATCAATCAACAATTTCTCCTGTTGTAATCTCCTCATTACTGAAACTAGATGCTTTAAGTGTTCTGCTTCTGTCTTGCTGAAAATTAATATATCGTCAAGATATACAATGACGAATTTCCCTATGAAATACTTCAAGACTTCGTTCATCAACCTCATGAAAGTATTGGGCACATTCGTTAAGCCAAATGGAATGAAAAGCCATTCATACAGCCCCTCAATCGTCCTGAATGTTGTCTTCCATTCATCACCTTCTCTCATTCGAATTTGATGATAACCACTTTTCAAATCAATCTTTGAAAAAAACTTTGCTCCACTCAAGCAATCCATCAAGTCATCCATCCTTGGCAATGGAAATTTGTATCTGATGGTAATCTTATTGATTTCCCTTGAGTCTTTACACATTTTCCAGCCTCCGTCTTTCTTTGGGCTGAGCACTGTCGAAACAACGCATGGACTCAAGCTTTCTCAAATCAATCCTTTGTCTATTAAGTCCTGGACCTGTCTCTTAACTTCTTCATTTTCCTGCGGCGTCAACCGATATGATGCTTTGTTCAGTAAACTAGCTCCAGGTATAAGATTGATATGATGAATTATACTCTTGATAGGTGGCAACGAACAAGGTAGTTCGTCCACTACTATATTAACAAACTCTCCTAGCAATTCCTGGATTTCTTCTGGTAAATCATCCATTCTCATACTGGTCAAAACAATTTTGGGCTTCTTGACCACAATAAATTGTGTGTCTTCCTTCTTCTTAATCTCATCAAGAAGTTCCTTTCCACTCATGAGAAGTACAATGTTGCTCATTTCTGTTTTCACTTCTTTACCCTTAATCGGCAACAACATGTGAGTCCTACCACTTTTTTCCAGGGTGTACGTGTTCTTTCTCCCATCATGAACTACGTTTCTGTCATATTGCCATGGTCTTCCCAGCAATAGATGACAAACATCCATGGGAATGACATCACATAATATTTCATCTTTATATCCTCCTATTTTAAATTCAACTAAACATTGTTTAGTGACATTTACCTGATGTCCTTTTTGTAGCCACAAAACTCTGTATGGGATTGGATGTACAACAATCTCCAACTCCATCTTTTCTACCATCTTTATAGATATGAGATTGTCTGTGCTACCGCTGTCCACTATGACCTTGCATACCCTATCCTTATTTTTGCAAGCAGTCTGAAACAAACTGTTTCTTTGGGATGGGTTCTCTGCCTCCTTCTCCGGCTTCAAGAGAAATTTCCTCATCATCAAAGATATTCCGCCCTCAGCATCTTCTACCTCAACATTCTGTCCTTGAGGTTCGACAATGTGAGTTTCACCACCATCTTTCTTATTATTTGGACACTCATAGGATTTATGTCCATTTTTTCCATAGACGAAGCATTTCACTTCACCTCCTCTACCTCTTCCTCTTCCTCTGGCTCGAGGAAAAGTATTTCTATCAGTATACTGCCTTCCTTGTGAGCTTCCTCCTCTCTCAGGTTAAGGTTGATGTTTCTTCCCCTCTTCTTTAGGTTTCTGAGTTCTGTCTTGGGAAATTGTTTTTCCTCTGGCTTGAATTCTACCTCGACCTCTTTGACCTTGCTTCTGTCTCAGCTTCTTTTTAGATTTCAGAGCTATTTGATAAGCATCTTCCACATTTCGAATGGTCATCATGCCCATCTCATCTTGAATGTCATATCGCAGACCATTCATGTACCTGTCAACTTTTTCATCATCGCTTTCCTGATGACTTGCTCTAATGTTTATCTTATAGAATTCTTCAATGTATTCCTTCACTGACATCAACTTCTGTCTCAAATTCTGCATCCTCCGAAACATAGTGATTTGATAATCCCTGGGTATAAATTTATCTTTCATATTTGCAACCATTCTATCCCATATTTTGATTTTCTGCTTGCCCTTGCAACGTCTGTCAGCCTGTAATTCATCCCACCACAGTGTTGCATTCCCTTTAAGTCTAGTAACGACATGTTTGACTTTCTTATATTTCTCGACATCCTCATAGTCGAAGTATTTTTCTAGAGCTCTAATCCAGTCTAGAAGTTCTTCAACAATAAGTTACCTTCGTACACTGGAATGTCCATTTTTTCCCTAGAACCTATCCTTGCAACAACCCTGAATAGGCGTTCTTCTAAAACATCTTCGACTGCAACTTCTTCTCCTTCATTTGCAGCTTGATTTTCACTTTCAGCTTCGCTGATATCCCCAGCGTCAACTGTGCACCTTTGTGCTGTCTCCATAGCATCAAGCCTGGCACGTAACTCAGGCATTTCTCTTTCCATTGTTGGATCAGGCATTTACCTATCTCTTCTTCTCGATGGCATGGCTGAAGTTTTTTTCTCTTTTCTCTCTGCTACAGAAAGAAAATAATTTGTTTTGTGCTATGATACCACCACTGACACAAACCCCCGACCCTCGGGCCAAGATCTTCAAAGGATCTATCTTCTTCGAATCTGTAGAACTGAAATAGTTCTTTCGGGCCCTCACTGGAACCCCATGAATCCGATCCACAGGTCCTTCACGGAAACCCCACTTGCACAACGTGCACCAGGCATGAGTCTTCACCTCCACACGACCACCAAATATGACCTCCGGCCAAGCCAAGAGATGTTTTTCACATTTCGTGACTCAACGATGCAAGAGTGTCGAGTCTTTTGACTCTTCAAACCCTAAAACCCGAAATCACTCCCTTAGACGAGATCGACGGCTATGAACCTCCCTCAATCCAATGGTCCTGGATGTATCAGGATTTCGGTAACCGGGAGTTTGAAATGTAGCGACCCCAACTACTGGTCACTCCATTCCCCGAACTCTGAAATTTCTCCTTTGGCGAGATCGACGGTTGTGGGCCTACCTTGATCCAACGACTTACGTTCTTTCGGGATTTTCTTCGAACCTTGACCACTCCTTTGACTTCCGCCACACGTACCCTTTGACTGATACTTGGGACCCACCTTTCAGTGTTTCTCTCTTCATGATTTCGAGAGTTGTGTTGACCATACAAATATAGCTCTTGAGTCCTGAAACCTCGAAACTCGATTGGGGCCCAGCGGCTATTGTCCCTCAACCTTTCGAGAATTTTTCCTTTCTCTCTTCGGGATTTCGCGACTCGCGAAAATCCACAGCAGAGAGTTTCCTTACCTTTCGAAACTTCGATTCCCGAATTCCCAAAGCCTCACCTCCCACGTGATCTATGGCTAAGATCTTCCTCGATCCAATGGCTCTGGATCTTTCAGGATTTAGCGAACCGAGAGTTTGAAAGTCTCAATTCCAAAATCACAGCCTCCCCTACTTCCCGAACCCTGAAATGCCGAAATACCGAAATGGGCTCAACGACGATTAGTCCCTGACCAAATCTCGGTCCATGTGATTGCTTCCGCCATGACCACAACCCTACTCCAAAGAAACGTCATGTTTCAATACTTCGGGGTTTTCAATGCAAAGTGCCTCAACTCCTTGTCATCGGAATTGCCGAAATGTCGAACCCCAAAATGCCAAAATGTCGAAATTCCACTCCAAAGGGGAATCAACGGCTCATGTTGCTTCTCATCCAATGGTCGCTACTCCTCCTGAGCTCCTGAATTCTAAAAGACACTCAGCCTTAACCTTCTCATAGATCTGCGAGATCCAACGGTCCACGAGATTTTGACACTTCTTTCACTAAGAAATTTCATCGTTCGTTCACTCTTCTTCAAGGATCTCTGGCCAAAATGACTTGGCATCCTTCCACCTGAACTTGACTTCTACGAGATGATTTCGATCTCCGCCTCCCTTTGAACACTTCAAAGGTGCTATTCCTCCTCAGCTCTCACTTGCAAACTCAAGCCCCCAAAAAGAATCCTGGTCGCACTCCTTGCGAAAACTTTCAAGTAACCTCTGGTTATTTGAGTCTTCGACCCTGTGCATTCTTTGCAACAGTATTCCTTCAACCTTCACCTTAGTTGATAAGTTATAAGGCTTCAACTAGCTTGTGCACGCATTGCACGACTCTCTGCCTCACCTGCACTTCTGTTGGTTATGAGAACAATGATATCTCACCTGAGCTTTCTGAGATAAAACTCAAATCCTCGTCAATGCACACCTTGCGGACGTTCACTGTACTTTTTGCAGTAATTCTCAGGAAGAGAAACAATTTAAACTCATTCTTCTCCTCTCTCAGACTTCATACACTCAACATGAAATCATACACCCGACACAACATTGAAAGAAATGCATAACAAAGAAAATAAAACAACTCTAAACATACCATTTAACAAATGTAAACAGTAAGCATCATAACACCCTGAAGATTGAGTCAAAGATTTATATATTAACTCAAGTGCTCCTATACATGGGTTCTCTTTTATATCTCTACAGCTTATGAAATCTATATGATCATAATGTTCCTGTTTCAATAATACAAGGGTGAGGGTGTCTATATCCGTTTTCCCTCCTACGCTTCTAAACTGTCTAATCTATTAAATCCAATATACCTACTTTCATTAAACAGACTTAAATGCCTATTACATTCGATAGATGAGAGCAATTTCTCAATATCTATTCACAACTCCAAGATATAAATGTAAGTACGCTTCCCCTAGCTATTACATTAATATCCGCTCATTAATTTTTCAAAACATTTTCAAAATGTGCGTTGGTGCTTTTCCAGCTGCCTTCTGCCTTTATGCTTGCTTGGCTGGTTGCGTACGATGCTCCTGCATCACATCATTTTGAAATCCATTAAGAATCAGGCTCTCTCCAAACCCTACTTTTAACCACTTTTCTTCACTCTTTCGCAACCCGCCTCTCTTCTCCCCTGTAGGTTGTTATGGACTCACGAATTATACCGAGTCCTAGACTTCCTTCCTTGGTGTTTGAGCATCCTAACTTGACATAACCAGGGATCATGATGAATGGAAAGGCCCAAAGCATAGTCTCATAATATTTGAATAATGAAGTCGCAATAATCACATCTACCCATACCAACTTGTTAGTTGTCAACTAATCACATCTACCCACTGGTTAGTGGCCAAATGGAGAAGAAATCCAACACAGATCACCAAACCATCAAACACAGATGCAATTTTCCTATGAATCTAGACTTAAAGTGCATTACAGAATAAATCATGATTTTTTTATTTGCTCATGTTTAATGGCAATGAATGGTTAAGCACATTAAACCTATGTGTGTGGTGTTGGTCCTGCCATCCCATCAAAACTATTGGATTAAGTTCTCTATTTCTAGATTAGTACTAAGACTGGAGACCTACAAAGATCAAATCTAATAAAAAAACCTCCCATCAAAACTATTACATTAAGTGCTCTATGTTTGGATTAGTATTAAGACTCGTGACCTACAAAGATCAAATCTAATAAAAAACCTGCATAAGTTACTTTAGCTTGTCACGATATCCAATATGGAAGGAAGGAAGTGCCCATTTGGCCACAGTGAGCTCACGGTTTGAATCTTTTCCATTCACTCTCAAAGTTTCCAGCAATCAGAGGACATGAAAGAGAACAATTTGCTCGAATTATTTTTATACATTAAAGAACTTAAATAATCTACCTTGTAAGTGACTCACATATCCCATCATAGCTGCACAATTACTTATCAGGATCCAGAAATATCATGGATGGTACGCGAGCACATATTTTGACCAGGCGAGATTATGGAGCCTTCAACACATATCTGGACCAAACTACATTGAACTATAATATAATTTTCAAAAAATTATGGCCCGTCATAAATACATTTAGTGTACATGGATGCCCTTTTGGAGAGACGATAACGTACAAAATTTGATTGTAAATAATGTTCAAAATTCCCTATGATAGGCATTTTTCCTATCAAATTCCAACCCTCGGTGCAACACGGACAATTTCTCAAAATAAGGAACCATTTTTTCAAGATTTCACAAAGTTGTGTTCCCTAGAAAAATGCCTAGTCAACTTCAACTCCAGATTGATCGCATCATATTTTCATTGGAGATCCACATTTCCAACAGACAATTAAGGTATTAAAAAAATTATAAAAGGAAGGATCGAAGACTAAGAGTGTGGGGAGAATCCCGGTTGGAAGAATTAGATTAGGATCTAAGAAACACTGTGTGCGTTTTATGAATCCTAAAGGGAAATTGTCTTTTGTAAATTTCTCATTATCAAAGATTCTTGAGAATTTTTTTATTAGTGGGTCATTTTATTTTGTTTCCTACATCTCTCTATCTTCTCGTTTGAATGAAATACCAATTTTTGAGCTTCAATAAATTTTCATGATTTATGGATTCTTGTGCAATGAAGCTTCATTGCATTTTCATATGATTCATGAGTTTGTTCAAGTGTTTTTATTCATTCTCAGAAAGAATTTATGTTTGTTGAATATTCCAACTTATGGATATATGAGGATTGATCTAGCATATATCACTTTATAGTTCATACTTGTTCTTATTTTCTTCTTCCTTTCATAATGATAATCAACTTTGTCTATACTTAGTTTAATTGCCTCTAATCCATAAGGTGTTGACAAAATAACTCCATTCCCAATAGCCTTGATCACTGATCAAATATTACACATGTGTATTCCAGTTTTATGACCAATATCTTTCTTAACCATGTCCTTCAAGTTTACCTGATTCACCAACCAACCAACACATAAATAATAAGAAGTGCTAGGCATTTCTCGTTTGCAATCAAGAGAAATATCTAGCATTAACACAACGCTTGTTGTGAAATTTTGAAGGAGATAAGCACCTTACCTTAAAATATCCTTGAGTTCCATGCAAGCCAAATGCCCCAAGCCATGAAGATAGGCAGAGAGCGCAAAGGTTTCATGGGCCGAGTCAAGAAAAACTCTTGAAAACAATCAGAAATGGATTTTTTTGGCCAAAGAAGAGACAAATCCAATCCTTTCTCAACTTCCTGCCAAACATGTATCATGAAAGGACACCTTAAAAGAAAGTGTGAGTTCATTTCATCTGATTTTTTGCAAAGATAGCAAAGAACAGGTCTATGCTTCCCTCTAATTTGTAACCAGTCCCAGGTGAGAACCTTACATTGAAGAATGAGCCAGAAGAATAAAATGTTATTCGATGAACCTTTTCATTTCCATAGTTTTTCATACCACCACTTTTTCTCCTAGTCCTCTTCATGCAACATGGCTTGATAGCCCAATTTGGTTGTATATGACCACCTCAATTTTTTGTTTTTCCACACCAATTCATCCTCTTTTTCTAAGAGACAAACATGTTCCTTGATAAATACTCGAACATACAATGACCATTCATGATGCCACTATTTGTCCAAATCCAAAGTTGATCCGAAAAGATCTTTTAAATGACAATGGTTGAGTTTTAAGGCATGTGTTATTTTACCATTTAGGAATTTAGTGAAAGAGGAAGAATTTAATGAAGAAACATGAAATCCATAAATCAATATACAAATCTAAACATAATCATGAAGAACAACAAACCATAAAAACCAAAGTGATAATGGAGTTCAACAATCTCACCTACGTCTCCAGGCCTTTGTCTCAGTGGGCGAGGCTTTCTTATTTCTGTTCAAATATTTAAAAGTACATCATAAAGTTCCAAAAGGATTACAAACTAATCTAGTCATGTTCTACCAAATCTCAAGAACTCAACAAAACTGACGGCACTAAAATCGGATGAACAAATCTCCCAGAAATGGCCCGCAAAGGTGCTCTCCTCGATGGCTTCCCTGCATAAAAATGGCTTTGGCTCAACAATTATTCAACATTTCTCTATTATGAACCCTCTTTTATGGCTTCAAGAACCTATGGTTTATATAGACTTGAAGTGGGTAACAACCTCCGAACTTCTCCCCAAGATCTGGCCTCAAAAAGGGCCCAAGATCCTCCAAAAATGACCAAAATCCCCTCAAACAGGCTTAAAATCAATCAAAAATCATACCATAATGTTAAAAACCCAAATCTTGGCATAAATTAAGGGCAAAATCCCCTATTCACGGGACCTGGTCATATGGCGCCCCCCCATATGGCCCTGTGCAAGTGTTGATCTGTTGCCCCCTTGGATTCCTGGTCCTGGTCCTGTTGATATGGTGCATGTAGCCTTGGCTTATAGCTCCATGCATTTTATGATAAGCCCTGGCCCCCGGTCAAGCACCCTGGTCGGTGGGCTAACCCGACTGACCGGGCGCTAACCCCTTATCTCTCGTGCCAAGTGTAGGTCTATGGTTATATGTCTAGGTCACATGGTACAGGATTGGAGCTAGGCTCTACATACCCGTGTGTCGGTGGTTGTGGTAAGGGTGGAGGTCATATTACAAAGGTCGTATGGAGTGTTGCACTGGGGGCTGGGGCCTAGCCCCAACCCTATCCTCCACTGACTAATACAACATTGCAACTTAAATATTAATCGCGCCACCATAGGTTAAGAACTACCATGTAGGCGGGCTAGTAGCCTAGCCTATGCAGAGACTTGGCCTCCCATGGAGGTTACGGGTTCGACCCCCACAAACTCCAACTTTTGCCAATAATTTCTGACCAATAGATGGTTGCCACGTGGCAACCCAAAACTGGGCCACGTGGCACCATACCACTTGCGGAAAAAACTGCCATGTGTCAACAATTCACTCACCCAACTGTCATACCCAGTCAGCGCCATTGTACCTACCACGTCAATCCATGCTAACTGTACCTGTCATGTTAGCCCATGCCATTGTCACCCTTGCAGTGGTGCCACGTGTCATGATCTGACCCGTCCACATATGCACCTGCCCTTGTCAACACCAATGGACCCTGCCACATCAGTTGTACGGTTGTATGACCTATAGAGTCAGCTTCCACGTCAGCACTATACGGATTGTACAGACTATACAGTCAGCATTTTGTTTTGCATGTTTGGCCAAATGAACAAACTACGATATCTTTTGCATACAACGTTTGTTTGACCCCGTTCAAGTTGCGTTGGGTTCATGTCGACGAGGCCTACACACACGTCTGTTTTGAATCCATTCTGAGCACTTTTATTTTTAGGCCTTCCTGGACCCATTTTGGTCCCTAGATCCATTCTAGATCAAAAGCCTTCGCTGATTTCTATCCCTGTATCCGAGTCAATGAGTGATTTAAGTCCCTACACATGTTTAAAGTGATTCATTATGTTTCATGGAGACACATGACCAATCTGTTGGAGAGAAGTATCTAATCATTGAAACCCATTTATGTTTTTGTTGGAATCTTTTGTAGCAGACTCCTAAATGGAGGAGGATCCTATGTAGCTCCTTGGTTTTGACCTCCTTAGAGTAGAGAGAGATAATTCACTATATATAAAGTGTATTTTTATAAGGAAAGGGTTGAGTTCATGACTATAGTTGAACAAGACCAATGGAGCCTTTATGAGAATTTTGTGAGGGGTCTCCAAGTAGGAAGAAATGAGAGCTTATTGCACCTATTTTTCCTTGATGATATATCAACATTATATCTATGTGAATCCTTGGAAGGTCGTAAACTAAAGTAATTTCTAGATTTGTTATTTCATGCAAAGGGGATGTTAATCAATGTTGGAAAGTCCACCATATTTTTTCTAGATTTTTTGGAGGAGGAACCTGCTCATATTCAACCTATTTTTTAGTTTTATGTTCATGACATTGGGAGGGTGTCAAATACTTGGGTTTCACCCTAAATCCCAATAATTATGGAAAAGTGAATTGGAGGTGGTTGTTGGCTCGTCTAAAAAAGAGGATTGGATTTTGGTGTGACAAATGGATATTGTGAGGGGTTCAAATGGTTTCCTAGGAGTTATTTGGACATGAGGGACATGTGTTCAATCTCCATATCAAGCAACATGATATTTTTCAAAAGGCATTTATCACAATAGACAAGATCCCAACAAATAGGAATTTGTTATGTTTTTGTTGGAATCTTTTGTAGAAGACTCCTAAATGGAGGAGGATCCTATGTATCTCCTTGGTTTCGACCTCCTTAGAGTAGAGAGAGATAATTCACTATATATGAAGTGTATTTTTATAAGGAAGGGGTTGATTTCATGACTAGAGAGAGCTTGAGAGAGCAACAGGGGCAATTTATCTATGTTTTTGTAAGCCTGGGGGCATGTGTTGTAGGCATTTCTTCCATTATAGATTCATGAAAGTTGTGATACCAGACTCTTTTTCTCTTGTTTCCATTCTTTCTTATCATCTTTCTTGAGTAATATTTATATACTTTGAAGATCAAAAGTTGCCTTTGGTCAATGGATTCATTAGCTACAAAGGATCTGTTGTAATTTCCTGTTAATCATTGATTATTGTTCAAGCACTCTTTTATCTATCTTTCATAAAAGATATTTGTTAAGTGGATATTCTTCTTTTTGTTTACCTTCTATTCTTCTACCCATCCTTGCATAAGCCTTTTGTCTAGTAGGCAACCTGATTTCCTTTGATCTGCAGAATGTTATGACTCCATGCCCAATAGAATGCATTTGAAAGCAGTTTGTTTCCTTCCCTTTTACTCTTCTCTTGTTGATCCACCAAATATAACATATTTTAATCATTTAAATCAAATGGGTATTGGGATTATCCTCTAGCATTCTGAGGGTGACTCTCAGTTCTAACAACATCAAAACCCAGGCCCCCTGGAATGGACGATCCAGGGGATGAAGCCCTATATCAAAGAAGGTATGGTTTCTAACTTGAGGAGGATGAGTGAGACCCCAATGAGGAGAGACTAGGTCTCTCCTAAGGAAATACTGAGATAAGAGGCCCATCCTTTGGCAAATCAATGTGAAAATGAACATTTTCATGATACTCGGTGGTAAAAGGATACATATTCTTCCCATCCCCAACCCTAAAATTATCAATTACTTTCTTGTTCGAGACAGTAGAAAGAAGAGGGGAAGAGTGTTTAGGAATATTACTTGGTTTCAAAAGTATGCCCACAATGTTTTACTACATGGATTTTATCTTACTCCGTTTATATGCCGAGAGTTCCAAATCATCACCAACTACTTCCCAAGGGTCTTGTTTTGATGTTGTGGCCATATTTTTGTCCTGCAATTGACATGATATGTCACCTACCATAAGGCCCTACTATCTGATCGAAGAGAAGGCATTGCCAACCACTATACAACATTCGACTCCTCCATATTTTGGGCTAGGCTCAGATCAAGGGAGAGACTTATGCACCTTAGTTGTCATGGTAATCTCTAATTTGGCCCCCAAATCCAAATGAACAATACCATGAAAATCTTTGACAAGTTTAAAATCACGGCCCGCAAGCACATGACCTAGCTTATGACATTGCGAGCATCGAAAAGGTATATTGAGATAATCCATATTTGGGTATACTTTATGTCTCCCACCACCAATTCCAATGATTTGAAGATCCCTTGGTGGGGGTCTCGATACACTAAAATACGAACGAAAATTATTTTTTTGTTGTGTTTATAACTATCTTTTGATGTTATAAATCTCCCTAGAGAATCTCTTTTAGTCCCATGTTAGTCCAGTACTCCAGGGGCAGATTCAACAATTTCATCCAAGTGGGTATACTAGCTAAGGCTTCTTCTTGCACATCAAACAATGGATTCCATGGTTTGGCACATAAAAGATGGTGATTCCAATGCCATCTACTTCAGTAAATCATATTTACATCATCCATTGAATTCAAAGCAATCCCAATCCAACCCCGAGACATCATATGAAAAATCGGAGTATAACCTAGCTTTGGAGATCAATTCTTCTCAATCCAAAATTCCATTTTATGAATTTCCATGCATCTACCTCCAAAATTCCTAACTATATCTCGGTCTTCCAAGTATTTAATATGGATTGTTGGAATAGTAAGAGGGGGGAAGGGTGAATCAATATGAGCACTTTTACTACTTTTAACCACAATATATAAACTTCAATCTTATCAGCAGTATATCATCAATGTATCATATATGATTGCATTCACTACATCATGAGCATATAAACATAAGAAACATCACATCAAATACAAAGTACACCAGAATTTACGTGAAAACCCAAATGGGAGAAAACCATAGAATGCTTTCTTATATATCAAAGAATACATTAATTGGAAGCACCAACTTCCCAATTCTCTAGAGGCAAATGGAAGGAGGCTATGACCCCCTATTTACAGGCTCCAACCAGAAGGAGGCTACAATCCCCTGATTCTGAGGCTCCAACTTGAAGGAACCTCCAAGTACCTGTGTTCTCTGGAACCAACCTAAAGGAGGCTACAACCCCCTTTCCTTGCCCAGTATTTCTTCCCCAAAATATAAATGTAGACAACCTATCACTACCACAATCACTGCCACTATCATTGCCATTGTCACCATCACATCAGCCTGCAACCTATCACATCAACCTGTCACTGTATCCATCTTGTCACTGTCACTTTCAATGACATACCATCATCAACCTGTCACCATGGTTGATACTCAACATCAACAAAACCAGATCCTCTCACATGGATACCATCACCAAACCATGTACATCAAAATGTATCATCCATGCATCAATCATGCAGCAACACCTATACCATACCATGCATCAATCATGCACCAACATATGTACCATATTGTGCACCAACACCTGTACCAAATTGTGCATCAACAATGCACCAACACCTGTACCAAACCATGCATCAACAATGTACCATGTATCAATTATGTACATCAACCATCAACACATGTACTATACCATGTATCAACCACATACCACACCAAGTACATCAACCATGTACTATACCAAGTACATCAACCATGTATC
>ML793916.1:8828-21124 GCA_009831015.1 Picea engelmannii
GTAACTCTTCAGCTTCTCTGGCCCTTTTCACACGCGTTCAGCATCACTGGGTGTTATGCTGAGATTCCTCAGCCTCTCTGGCAGTTGAGACTCTTCGTCTTCTCTGTAACAGTCGAGCTCATCCTTTCTGTTTCAATCACAAGGTCTTTTTCTTCCAGAATCGCCCACCATGCACAATCTGTCTCATTTTATTTTACACCCACCTCACCGACGGTTTCACTTCGCCTTTTCTCAGCCAAAACAAGAACACCTATCTTAGCAACTGAAACGCTAACACATTTGTCATTATCAGTCCATTTCTCTTAACGGATTCATAACAGAAGCGTTAATGTGTGGGGAAGAACAACATCCCTCCGATCAATACTTGATCCAACGGTTCAGATCTAATCGGGATTTCACTCATCGCGATTTCGGCATTTTCAATGTCAAAATTCACAAGTCCTCCGGACTCGCGATTCTCCGATTCCCGATGGCTCCTTTCATACGCTAGCCCTCCTGAGCTTAGCTCCCGGTCAACGTGAACTTCACTCCGTGACCACAACCTTATGTCTCTCTATCGGGGTTTCGGCGTTTTCAGTGACGAGATGCACACGTACTCGGAACACCCGATTCTCTGATCCCCGATATGCTCCTTTCCCGAGCTTTAGCCCCTTCTGGCTACACAATGGTCCATGTGCCCATCAACACATGACCTCGGTCAAACCTCTCATCGGGGTTTCGGCATTTTCGATGTCATCATGCACATGCCTATAGAATTCCCGATCCCCAATTCTCCGATGAAGGAAATCAACGGTCCAGATCTCATTCTTATCCAACGGCTGTGATTACATCGCGAAATCGCATATCGCGATTTCGGAGTTCTTGATGTCAAGAGATTTTGGCATTACAAAGTCCCGATACTCCGATACGGGCTGTGATCAACGGTCCAGATCACTTCTTATCCAACGGCTGTGATTACATCGCGAAATCGCATATCGCGATTTCGGAGTTCTTGATGTCAAGATATTTTGGCATTACGAAGTCCCGATCCCCGATACTCTGCTGACGTCACACGTGATTTGACATGTGTTAAATATTGCCACGTGTCACTCTGAGTCGTGACTTACCTGTGCCTGAAGTGTTGAATCTGCTTGCCACCTGTCATTACTAGGTTGTGCCACGTGTCCCTAGCTGACGTGGAATGTTGTCGTGAATTAGATCGACGGTCTAGATCACATGTTGATCTAACGGTTCAGATTCAGTCGGGATTTCTCATATCGCGAAATCGGGGTTTTCATAGCATTGTGTTCTTTGCATATTGAAATCCTGATCCCCGAAACTCCAATGAAGCCTCCTGTCTACAAGTGGATGGTCCCGATCTCTGCTTGATTTAACGGCTGCGATCAAATCGCGAAATCACATATCGCGATTTCGGGGTTTTCGATGTCAAGTGAATTGGACATTTCATAGTCCTGAACCCCGAATCTTCGATGAAGCCTCCTGGCTGCCACGCGTCCATACGAATGGACGGTCCAGATCCCGTCGGAATTTCACCTTGGCTTTTCCCGATGATAAACCTTGTGCAACTCCTGTCCGATCTGACGGATAGGATTCTCTCTCCAATATCCCGATGACTTTTTCGGAATTTCTCCTCTGCACACTAGGGCTTAACCTCCGTGCACTTTCTGCATATCCTGTAGTTGACGGGTATCTGCTTCCAATCTGATGGCTCAGATCACTTCTTTTGCACGCCAACTCCTGCGCTTAACATCTGCGCAGCTTCTCCCGATCCAACAGCTGTCGGGATTTTTGAGTTAGATCCGACGGCTCTCGGTCTCTTTCCCGAGCTTCCTATGTGTATAAGAACGCTATTCCTCCTGAGCTTATTCTCCGCGAATCCTTAAAGGATTCCGACGTCTGCTTTCGATCATTCACCTCTCTGACCCTTCCATCTTCACTGTTGTACTTAAGCCATCATCACTACTGTACTTTCCATCAATGACAAGTCTATGCTGTCTGTAAAACATGCCAACAATCCTTTGTACACTCTTCCTGCACCCATGCCATCTTCATTGTTGTACTTGCCATCAATGACAAGCATATGCTACCTGTTAAACATTTCCAACAGTTGTGAATATTGTAAGTATGTTATTTTTGTATTTAATAAAGAAAAAGACCAAGATTGACAGAGCATGAACACCTAAAGGGGCTACGTGTAACAACCCAATTGATTTTTCTTATTGAGCATAGTTTGTTAAGTTAAATTAATTAATTATTAAAATAAATACAATGAATATTTTTACTATTTTATTATTTATGGTAGGTGAGGGAATTAATGAGGGGATAAGGAAGTTGGCGAATTGAATGAAGGGGGGATTCAAGAGAGGAGGATAAGGAAGAGGGGTGAGGACTTGGAAGGGGGTCTTTTCTTTTGGGGGAAATTATGGAAGAAGAAGGCAATGAGGAAATTATGAAAGAGAGGGTGGAGGAAGGAGGAGATTGAAGGACATATATTGTTTTTTTGGGGGACTTTTATAGGGGCACTGCTGTTGCTGGGAACTTTGGGCTCGGGGGCCAGGAAACCCCAAGGATTCCTGGAGCTAGGGAGTTGGAGAGGTTGTTCCTAGTTGGCTAGGAGGTAAATATTTAGTTTGGGCAGTTTGAGCAAGAACAAGAATAAAAGAGAAAGGGGCTAAATCAACCAACCTGCAGGTCGAAATTTAGTTATTCAAGATGGTTAGGACTCAGGGAAATCAAAGTCGAGGGGCATCATTGCAAGGACCACCAACGCCAACGCTGCCACCAACATCGCTTGGATTAACTCTCATTTTGCGCTCCTTAGAGGCTATTAATGAGACATTAAAGGGATGTCAATCAACAGATGTCAAAGTGGAACCCCCACCATATGGAGTGGGTAACCCTAAAGCATCGAGGGACTCAGAGGGAGGGCCTCCACTAGGGGACATCACCAGATAACTATAGAAGATCAAACTCCTAGAGTTTGTTGGGGGTCGTGTAAGTGAACATGAAAATGCATGGTTAGAAGGAATTCCACGATGTTTTTCCTTAAGAGACTATGCTTCCACATCAAAGGCGAAGATAGAAATCTTTCAATTGAGGGATAGTGCCTTGAACTCGTGGGGTAATCTGGAGAGGCAGTTGCACCTTACCCCAGACACCATCTCATGAGATCTTTTTGAGGAAATGTTCTAGAGGAAATATTTGTCTGCATACTACGAGGAACAACAGGTAGGATCATTTCATGCTCTAGTTCATGGAAATAAGACCATGGAAGAGTACAAGATCGAGTTTATGGAGTTAGTAAAATATGTCTCATACATGGATATCGATCAACGACAAGAAGAATGTTTTGTGCATAGGTTAAATCCTAAAATAAGGGCCATGGTACGGATGTGGAAACCATCATCAGTAGCTGAAGAAATTGAAAATGATCGTTACGCGGAGGAGCATATGAGCTTAAACGAAGGTATGAGATCAACCATTCCAAAACATCCTTGATTCGTGAGAAAGTCCCCTAGGAATTTCTGTAGGGGAGGAATCTCTAGGCCACCTCCTTATGGAAATAGAGTCGCTCCTAGAGTAGATACAACAGGTGTTTCAATGGCAGCGATTGCGACATCCCACTCATCACCAACGACCCAGGCAGGTCCACAACATTCTCAGGGAGCAACAAGTAAGGGCAGGGGTTCTAGGGGAAGGAACTCACTTCAGAGACTGTCACAGGGTAGTGTGCAGGTTCCATATTGTGTTACTTGTTGGAGGTGTGGAGGACCCCATTACCAGCGTGACTATCCAGGAGTTACAATCAGGATTTGTGCATAGAGAAGGAAAGGCCCCGATGGGAAGAGCGAGTAGTAGCCACCAGATTTATGCAGCGGTTCATAACCCCCAGACAGAGCATCAATCCATTGTGGTGGAGTCGTCAGGTATGCTAAATCATGTCAATGTTAAGATTTTATTTTATTTTGATGCTACAGATAGTTTCATCTCACCTTGTGCATTTGAAAAGTGTGGGTTGGTAGCCTACGAGCACGATCACTTAAACAAGTCGAGATGGCTTCGAGGGAAAAAAAGCGGTAGGACCTAACATCGATAATTTTCTAGTAGACCTGGGAGTGTGTACTACTAGGTTGAAGGTGTACGTCACTGTTCTAGGGACGTATGACTTAATCATTGGAATGTATTGGTTAGAAGCCCATCGCGCTATGGTAGATTGTTTCACGAAAAAGGTTCTTTGTGTTGATGATGAAGGAAGGTCAGTAGAGATCCATGGTGTACGGAGGAGGGTGTCTCTACGCTTTATCTCGACCATGAAGGTTAACATTGCATGAGGAAAGTTTTTCGATTATATGTAGTGGAAGAAGTCAATGAAGGGAAAGGACCCTCCATGGATCAATATCCAGTATTGTTGGAGTTTAAGGATGTTTTTCTGAAAGAGTTTTCAGGGTTACCTCCTAAAAGGGAGTTTGATTTTACCATTGAGATAAAACCTAGTGCAGAGCCAATTTCAAATACACTGTAGAGGATGATGGTGCCAAAACTTTGTGATTTGTAGATGCAGTTGAATGAACTACTTGACTTAGGGATAATAAGGCCTTGTGTCTCACCTTGGGATGCACTAGTAATTTTTTTCAAGAAGAAAGATGGTTCCTTATGACTGTGTATAGGTTACAGGGACTTGAACTGTGCTACAATGAAAAATAGGTACCCAATGCCACAAATAGATGATCTCTTTGATCAAATGAAAAGAGCAACAATTTTCTCAAAAAATGATCTTCGATCAAGGTATCACCAGTTAAGGATTAAGGAAGGAAATATTTCTAAAATTACCTTTTGAACTCGGTTTGGGCATTACGATTTCATTGAAGTACCTTTTGGTTTGACCAATGCACCAACAGTATTCATGAGCCTCATGAATGGTGTATTCCGAAGGTACTTAGACCGCTTTGTACATGTCTTTCTGGATGATATCCTCATCTATTCCAAGAACGAAAGAGAACATGAGGAACAATTGCGAGTGGTGTTGTCATTCCTTAGAGAGAACAAATTATATGGAAATTTGTCGAAGTGTTCTTTTTTCCAGAAAGAGATTCACTATTTAGGTCATATCATTTCCGGTGAAGGAATCTCTGTGGACCCAAAAAGGTGAAGGTCATTATGGAATGGCCAGTGCTGAAAAATGCTCATGAGGTGAGAAGCTTCATGTGGCTAGCTAGTTATTATTGAAGGTTTGTGGAAGGGTTATCTAAGATAGCGAAACCCATCACTACTTTGCAGTGCAAGGGGGTTTGGTATGAATGGACAGAGGAATGTGATACTGCATTCATCGAGCTTAATGGGTTACTAACCAGTGCACCAATTCTATGAGTGTCAAATATGGAAAAAGGATTCACAATCTATACATATGCCTCGAAGCAAGGATTGGGGGCCACGCTAATGCATGATGGGGGAGTGATAGCGTATGCGTCAAGAAATTTGAAGCAACATGAGGAGATTTACGCTACTCATGATTTAGAGTTGGAATTTGTAATGCTAGCTCTGAAGCTTTGGAGGAATTATCTAGTGGGGCGAAGCTTTGAGCTTAAAATAGACCATGAAATATTAAAACATCTCTTCACTCAAAGGGATCTCAATGCCAGGCATAGGCGATGGAGTGAGTTTATGAGTGAATACGATTTTGGAATTTCGTACATCAAGGGAAAGGAGAATGTGGTCGCGAATGCTTTGAGCAGGAGACCACGTGTCCTATCCTTGGTGCCCTTAAAGGTTAATCTGAGGGAGCGTGTGTTGGGGAAACTCCTTGGAGACAGTTGGTATTTAAAGGTTACTTCAACCCTCCAGAGTGGGAGGCAATTAGATCCAAAGTATGAAGGATATATCCCGGAAGAAGATGGATTAAATTAAGATATCAGGGAAGGATGTACATCTTCAAGGGTGGTGATATTTGAAGCATCATACTCAAGGAATCCCATAGATAACTTTATTGTGCACATCTAGGTGTGAAGAAAATGTACGCAGACATGAATAAGTTTTTCTTCTAGGTAGGAATGAAGCGTGATGTAATCCATTTCGTCACCAAGTTCCTAGAGTGTCAATAAGCGAAGGCTGGCCACCACCACCCGATAGGTCTTATACAACCACATGATGTTCCTATGTCCAAATGGGAAGTCATTTCTATGGATTTTGTTGTCGGATTGCCACTCACATCGCACAAATACAATGCCATTCTTGTGATAGTTGATAAGTTGACCAAGAGTGTTCATTTTATTCTAGTTAGAAACACTTATGATGTCAATGATGTGGAACACATGTTTATAAGTGAAGTCATCCATCTGCATGGGTTACCCAAGAAGATCATTTCAGATAAGGACCCTCGATTCACATCTAGGTTTTGGACAAGTTTGCAGTCAGCGTTGGGAACTCAGTTGAACTTAAGAACAACATATCATCCCGAAATAGATGGGAAAACTGAGATAGTAAATCAGGTTATGGAAGATATGCTTAGGATGCATGTTATGGATAATCAAACCCATTGGGAGAAGTACCTACCTTTGGTAGATATCGCATACAATAACAGTTTTCATAGCTCCATTGGAATGCCACCCTATGAAGCCCTGTATGGAAGGCCATGAAAGACATTGTTGATTTGGGAAAGGTTAGAAGACCGAGTGACCATTGGGCCATAATTGATTCAAGAGATGCAGGAACATATGATTCATATTAGGCAACGACTAAAGGAAGCACATGATAGATATAAAAGTTATGTTGATGCACATAGGACTGATCGAAGTTATAAAGTGGGAGATCAAGTTTTCATTCGTATCAGGCCAAATAAGAGTACCATTCGGTTTTGGAAGGGGACAAAGTTGTTGCCTCGATTTATAGGACCGTTCAAAATCCAAGAGAGAATTGGACCTTTTTCCTATCATCTCGTACTTCCACCCCACTTGCATAAAACTCATAATGTTTTTCATGTATATGTTCTACATCATTATGTTGCTGACGAATCTCATAAACTGAATTGGAAGGAATTGTATGTATCAGACACAGGAACCCTCATGGTCAAACCATTACGCATATTGGACCGTAGAGTCTGACAACTCATGAACCATCTGGTAGGCCAAGTTAAGGTCCAATGGGACAAGTATAGCCCAGGATCTGCTACTTGGGAGGATGCAGAGACCTTACGACTAGATCATCCCTCACTTTTTTGACCACCTCGGGAATATGTTTCTTGAAGGTTGGGTGTATGTAATGCCACCTTTTGACTTAGATAGCTAGAATTAATTAAGGACTAATAATCTTTTATTTTCTATTAACTGTGACACTATTAATGATACACTTAAATTTTAAGACATGTGGACCTATGTGAATGTCAATTCTATGAATGTTTATCGTTATTTGAATTATAAGGGATATTATGCAATCTATTTATAACTTGAAAATTTTGACATTTAAAGTTGTTGGTATGTGGATACCGAATTGAGGATATGATTAAATTCATTTACATGGTGATAATGCATGGATATGTATGAGTTTGTGTTATAGAATAATCTGCAGGTCAATGGGCTATGAAATAGCCAAAGGATAATGATAATAAAAGGTTGATGTTGTGAACATCGACCGAGAAACAATATGGTATGAATCTTTGTATGTGAAATTATGTTTGTTCAAATGAATTGCTATGATATGTGGACAAGTGCATGTTTTTCAGGTGGCGAGACTGCCTGAAACTGAATATACGATGAAAAAATTCCTAGCAACACAGTGCCACTGTATGGTCCATGGTAGGGTGTTGACCCTAGTTCTATTAGGAGGGGTGGAAGCATTTCCCACTGTGTATCCTCTGAAACCTGGAGTCTTGGGAGGACGATGTTAGATCATGCTCCCCTAGACGTGTGATGATGACTACCAGTTGTGTGCTAGAGAATCTTGGTCCAAAGAGTTGACACTTCCGTTTACAGGTTCTATCTGGAGTTAAGTCAATATAGTTGACGCTCCAAGATAGTCCAATAGAGGAAGGATATGGGTGGAAGATGGAAATAGGTTAGGGAGGAAGGATGACTAGAAGTAGTTGAGAGCATGTGGAGTTTTCACCTTATAACAGAATTTCTTGATTTCCTCTTTTTGAAATATACATACATACATACATATATATATATATATATATATATATATATTTGCTTAACTGAACTACAATTATCTAAGTGAATGTTGCTTGTGCTAAATTATTATAATTGAGGGATTTTGTGAACATTTTAAATGATTTACTATCTTTTATGAAATGAATGGTCTTGTTGATTGAATTAGACTCATACAAGAATTAATTTAGGTGTGATAATTATTGTCATTATTACATGTGCGAGTCCTGTATGTGCTAGCTACACATACATGCCTTGTACATGTACACTAATATGTATAAGTGTTTTAAATTGATGATGTTATTTATCTGATATGGATGTATGAATCATGTATCATTACCCTTGTATTGTAAATTACTCTAACTTCAAGACAAAGTTTCTTGAAGGGTGAGTGTATGTAACAACCCAATTGATTTTTTTTATTGAGCATAGTTTGTTAAGTTAAATTAATTAATTATTAAAATAAATACAATGAATATTTTTACTATTTTATTATTTATGGGAGGTGAGAGAATTAATGAAGGGATAAGGCAATTGGAGAATTGAATGAAGGAGGGATTCGAGCGAGGATGATAAGGAAGAGGGGATAGGACTTGGAAGGGGGTATTTTCTTTTGGGGGAAATTCTGGAAGAAGAAGGAAAGGAGGAAATTATGAAAGAGAGGGTCGAAGAAGGAGGAGATTGGAGGACAAATATATATATATATATATTGGGCGGGGGGAATTTACAGGGCCACTTCTGTTGCTGGGAAATTTGGGCTCGAGGGCCAGGAAACTGCAAGGATTCCTGGAGCTAGGGAGCCAAAGAGGTTGTTCCTAGTTGGCTGGGAGGTAAATATTTAGTTTGGGCAGTTTGGGAAAGAACAGGAACAAATGAGAAATAGGCTAAATCAACCAACCTGCAGGTCGAGGTATGTATTTTACTAGTTGATATGTTTTTATTATGTTGTCTATTTACCAATTTATTCCTTGTAAAGAGAGAATCATGAACTAAATTGCAGTCATTACAGTAGGAGGTATTTATGTTTTTGAGGATCTAAAATATAAGGCTTTACACTATCATACCATAAGAGGGGAAATGTGAGGGGGTCTAAGGGGATTTATGCCTAAAAAATATACCTTATGTTACCTTGAACCTTCACTCATTTCAAAATTTGAGTTTGCAAAGTTAAATGAGGTTAAGAGAAGAGGAGGAAACAAATTCATCAATCTAAACCATCATTTTCTAAAAAATAGCAAGATGTCCCACCTACATTGTTGGAACTAAAAAGAAGTTGAATTTGAATTATCTTTCTATCATTCATGCATGAAAAATTTGAATGAGGATGAGGCTATTGGAAAAAAGGAAGGAAGGGAGTTTTAGAGAGTTATACATCATAAAAACAAGGCTAAATCCATGATAGAACATACCAACGATGATATAGAGTTGTTAGACCTGGAAAAAGTGCCAAGAAACCAAGGAGATTATTGTTAATTCCTAGACAATGCCCCATGTTATGTATAAACCTCCTTATTAAGCCCCTAGATATTGAATTATTACATTTCTAGTGTTATATTAGTAGGTCTGCTAGAACCCTTAATTGTACCCTTTCATTATAATTGTACCCTTTGTCTCCTATGTATATACCAAGGAGACCTAGTCTTATGATCATTGCATCTCATCTCATATTGTATTCTAAATTGGATAAATTTTAAAAGGAGGTTTTCCTCTCAAAGTGGACCATATTCATTGACTTTTGATCATTTTCAAGGCATTGGATCATAACATTTGACATTAGAGCTTATGATCCTATGGATTTTCTCCTCCAACTAAGACATCTTGGAAGTTTTTCTATAACTTTTTTTCTGGGACGTTTCAGACTGTGAAATTTTGAGGAGACTGAGAAGAAATATCAAGGTATAGGTGGTAAAAAATTTCAAGTTCTAGTTCCTTATAATTTCAAAGATATAGCCTATGGAATAAAGGGCTTGTGACTCATCCTCAATGTATTTTAAATGTGTCATCTTGGAATTTTCGCCATAATTTTTTTTCTAGGAAGTTTCATACAATGAAATTTTGTGGAGACTCATGAGACATTTAATAGTATAGGTGGAAACAATTCTAGGTTTTGGTTCGATATATTTTGGAGAAATAGTCCATGAAAGACAAGGTTTGTGATTAATCCTGAAATCAATTTTAAAAGAGTCATCTTGGCATTTTTGTTGTAACTTCTTTTTTGTGACGTTTTAGAATATGAAATTTTCAAAATCCTGAGGAGACATAGCAAGTTACTTGTGGAAAAAATTTCATATTTTTAATCATTATAATTTGTGAGATATATCTTGTGGAAGTTGGATATTTTTACTAATCCTAAAATTAGTCTTAAACAAGTCATTTTGGTATTGGTGCTATAACTTTTTATCAGTAAAGGTTTAGACTGTGAAATTTTCAGAAGTTTAAAAAGTCATATCAGAGTACTATAGACTGAAATTCCAAACTCAAAAGGGTTCAAATTTCAAATATATATGAGGACAAAGGTTATCCATCCATACATACTCCAAATTAAGGGTTTGAAAGGTAATAAGAAGACACTTCAAAGTAAAACCAGATCATGATAGTTTGAAATACTTCTTGGAGAAACAACTATCTTTAGAAGGACAACAAAAATGGGTTACAAAGATGCTAGGTTATGACTTTAAAATTATATACAAGAAAAGAAAACATAATAGTGTGGAAAATGCACTTTCAAGGAAAGAAGAAGAAACAAAGGGTTCACTGTGTGCTATTTCTATTCTGCAATATGATTGGGTCGAAGAAGAAATGATAGAATTGTAAGTTTTAAACCTGTGAAGTAAAACAATGCACATAGATTCTTAAGCAAAACAAAAATTAATCAATGGCTCATACTCATAGTACACAAAGATTTACACTGGAAACCCTTAACTGGGAGAAAACCTTTCAACTCTTCATTGTATTAATTTCACCATTCACCATACAATAAATACAATGTTTTTAGGTATTCCAAAACCCTAATTCCTTAATCCGGGATTAATTTAGAAAATCGCTAAAAATAGAAAAATCCGCTAAATTAGCAAAAACCGCCCAAAAAACATTTTGGGGCGCTGCCCCAAACACTGTGCGTAACTAGGGGGGGGGGGGGATACCTACCCCCCCTTGGGACCCCCCTAGGAAGCGCCCGACGCACACACCACAAAGAGCGAAGGAAGTTGGTATTGTCAGACACAATTGTCAAATCTGAAGCAACCACACACACACATGCAAAGAATATAACACATACACAACATTCTCCCACTTGTTTTTTTCTTTGCATACAGGGGTTCACAGGATTATATAGTCAACAATCCAGGGCAACAATGCGCATTGTTACTCTACTCCAGGAGAACTTTTATGTGCTCACAGACTTTGTCAATGAATCTGCAACATTCTTCAAAGTGTCAACCTTTTTCAGCAACACCTTCTTTTCTTCAACCATGTGTGTCACAAAGTGATACTGAACATCAATATGATTTGTCTTCGAATGATAAGCTGGTTTCTTTTCCAGGAATATTTCACTATGATTGTCACAATCTAACCTCACTGCTTGTTGTACCAACCCAATACCTGAACACAATCTCTGTAACCATACTGCTTCCTTGCTTGCATGAGTGGTTTCCATGTATTCAACTTATGTAGTTGAGAATGCCACCACAGCCTGCATTTTTCTCATCCAACTGATTTCTCCTCCAAATAGGTTAAACACATACCCACTTGTAGATCTTCTGCGATCCAGATCTCTAGCTCAGTGTGCATCAACAAATCCATGTATGTCCACCATTCTGTCCAATCCTGGTCTTCCTTGGTAGCACAATCCATAACTGGTAGTGCCACGAAGATACCTGAAGACCCTCTTTACTGTTGTCCAATGCTCCTTCCCTGGTTTTGACATATACCTGCTCAAAACTCCCACTGCATGTGCAATGTACGGTCTAGTACAGACCATTACATACATCAAACTACCAACTACACTGGCATACGGAACATGGGACATGTCCTCTTCTTCTTCCCGTGTCTTGGGACATTGATCTGCATATAACTTTACACCTATAGCAATAGGAAACTTGACCGGTTTACTTCCATGCATATTAAACCTCTGCAATATCGCATCAACATGTTTTC
>ML793916.1:21174-40079 GCA_009831015.1 Picea engelmannii
TCAAATTTGGAGGATAGCTGCGATTTCACCTCCTTGATAACATCCATGTTATTTCCTACCAACAACATGTCATCAACATACAACAATACATAAATGAAGTGATTACCAACCTTCTTGGAATATAGACAGGGATCAACCCCGCTTCTCACAAATCCCAATCCAAGGATGTATGTGTCAAACTTTTGGTACCACATCTTAGGTGATTGCTTCAGACCATATAGTGACTTATTTAGCTTACATACCAACTCTTTCTTTCCCTTCACTACAAATCCTTTTGGCTGCTTCATGTAGATTTCTTCTTCCAGATCCCCATGTAGGAATGTTGTCTTCACATCCATTTATTCCACTTCAATATCAAAAGAAACAACAATAGATAAAATAAATCTAATAGACGTTAACTTGCCAATAGGAGAAAAAGTCTCACCAAAGTCAATTCCCTCTACCCGGGAATAACCTTTTGCTACTAATCGAGCTTTGTATTTCTCCACTTTTCCTACTACATTAAAATTCTTCTTAAACAACCATTTGCTACCAACAAATTCTTTTCCATCTGACAACTCAACTATATCCCATGCCTCATTCTTATCCAAGGCATCCATTTCTTCAACCATGGCCTTCTTCCATAGTTTACTATCCTATGAATTCAATGCTTCCCTGACAGTTCTGGGATAATCATCAGTAATAGATAAAGAAAATATAGAACAAAAATTAGGTGGACTATACCTTTCTGGTTGCCTTCTTTCCCTCACTAATCTCCTCAATACTGGGGTATGAGGTTCTTCTTCTGCTGCTTCATCTTCTTCAGATGATTCCAATTTTGCATCATCCAACTCCAACTCTATTTTCTTAGGTTCTTCTCGCCTTGGTAGGAATTTTTGTTTGGAAACATATTTTACCTCTCTGAAAACAACATCTCGAATGTAAACAGTCTTCTTGGTTTATGGTTTCCAAAGCTTATAACCTTTCACACCATCTTTATAACTAATAAAGATACACTTTTCAACTTTTTTTATCCAACTTACTCTTATTTTCCTTTGGAACATGTACATAAGCATCACAACCAAACACTCTGAGACATTCAAGAGAGGGTGTCTTACCAGTCCATACCTCGTGTGGATTTTTATCATCCAACGCTGATGAGGCTGATCGATTGACCATGTAACATGTTGTACTCACTCCCTCTTCCCATAATTCCTGTCCTAACTCGGCACCGCTAAGCATGCTCCTTGATTTTTCCATCAGTGTCATGTTCATCCTTTCTGCAACTCCATTCTACTGAGGTGTGTATGGAGTAGTTTTTTGCCTTGCTATACCACACTTCTTATAGAATTATTTGAATTAATTTCTGTAGAATTCTCCACCATTATCTGTCCTCAATACCTTTATTTTATTTTCTATCTGATTTTCTACCAGATCCTTAAACTCTTTAAATTTATCAAATACCTCAGATTTATTTCTAAGAAAATAAATCCATGTGTTCCTTGAGAAATCATCTATGAATGAAACATAATACACAGATTTACCTGGTGATGGAACATACATAGGTCCAAACACATCACTATGTATCAACTCTAAGATCCCCTTTGCTCTTGTAGCACCATATCGAAATCTTACTTGATTATGTTTTCCATATATGCAATGTTCACAGAAATCATAATATAGAGTCCAATTAGACATAACTTCAACCATACCTTTACCATGTAGTGTTCAAAGGCCCTTTTCTCCAATATGCCCCAGTCTTTGATGCCACAACATGGTCTTATTTCCACGAACAATATTGGTCTTGTCTTCTTTATTTCTCTGCTCAGAGACAACAGAACTGTTACACCCATTAGTATAAGTGCTTCCCAACAACTTGTATAGATTTCCACACCGAAATCCCCTAATCAACACCATTTCTCCTCATACCATCTTGCAAGTGCCCTTTCCCAATACGATATCCACTCCTGCATCATCCAACTTTCTTACATATATTAGGCTCCTGGCTAGTTCTGGAATGTGAAAAACCCCAGGGAGAGTTCTGACCCTTGCATATTTTAGCAGAAACTTAATCCTTCCACGTCCCATGATTTTTGTTGTCGAGTCATCTCCTAGGAACACATCACCACCATCATAATTTTCATATTCACATAACCACTCCCTGTAAGGAGTCATATCATATGACGCACCTGAGTCGATCAACCATACACCATGGTCTGCATGTGTACCTGTAGATGCCAGGTAAACATCACCTCCTTCTTCAGTGGAGGTTTTCGTCTTTGTGGAAGAGGTACTACCAGATCCCTTTGGTTTATCAACCTTCTTAGACTTGCAATCTTTCTTATAATGCCCTGTTTTACCACACTTCCAACATTTCCTCAAATATTTTCCTGGAGACTTAGATCTACCTGTAGATTTAGATCTCCCCCCTCCGAAGACTTACCAGGATTCCTGTCTTGGGTACAACCTCTTACAAATAAATCATCTGTGTTATGACCATCCATTCTTTTCCTCCTCATCTCTTCAGATAATAAGGATGCAACTACATCCTCATACTTCAATGCAGATTGAGTGGTACTACCAATTGATACAACCAGATTATCCTAAGAGTCTGGTAAAGAACATAGAAAAGTAATACACTTATCTTCTTCTACAATCGTAATATTAACGTATACGAGTTGACTTACCAGAGTATTAAAGGCATTTAGATGTTCTGTCATAGAATCTCCATCTTCCATCCTAAGATGATATAACTTCTTTCGAAGAAACAACTTGTTTACCAGAGAATTTGATTGATACAAATTCCCTAACTTATCCCATAGTTCCTTGGCTGTAGATTCTCCCAAGACATTCAACAACACCAAATTTTCCTGGCAGAGTCGAATAATACTCCTTGCTCTTCTGTCCAAATTCTTCCAATCTTCCTTCGACATACCAGTAGGTGGTGTACTAGTAGTTTGTGTACTAGTAGGTTGTGTACCAGTCAACTGTGTGCAAGTAGACTGCGTACCAGTAGGCTGTGTACCAGGATCCACAACGATCCATTGTTTTTTGTCTACAAGAAGGTCCTCCATCTTGAGATTCCATAACTCAAAGTTTTTACCTTTGAAATTCTCTATATCGATTCTAGAAGAGCCCACCATTCCTCTTTCTACACTCAAATCACCACTGCAAAAGCTCCCACTAAACCCAGGTTTATCATAGAACCAAGATAAACTTGATCTATCAAGACCGAGCCAAACCCTCAACAACAAAGGCGTCACTTTGAAGCCAAAAACGAGCTTTGATACCACATGTAAGTTTTAAATCTGTGAAGTAAAGCAATGCATATAGATTCTTAAGCAAAACAAAAATTAATCAATGGCTCATACACATAGTACACATAGTACACAGAGATTTACACCGAAAACCCTTAACCGGGAGAAAACATTTCAAATATTCATTGTATTAATTTCACCATTCACCATACAATATATACATTTTTTTTAGGTATTCCGTAGCTACCAAAACCCTAATCCCTTAATCCGGGATTAATTTAGAAAATCGCTAAAAATAACAAAATCTGCTAAATTAGCAAAAACCGCCAAAAAAACTTTTCGGGGCGCTACCCCAAATGTTGCGCGTAACTAGGGGGGGCATACTTCCCCCCCCTACAAAGCGCTCGACGCACATGTCACAAAGAGAAAAGGAAGTTGGGATCGTCAGACACAATTTTCGAATCTGACGTGCCCACACACACACATGCAAAGAATATAACACATACCCAACAAGAATGGAAGCAAGATCAAGAGGTAGGTAAGATCATTCAACAACTACAAGAGGACCTCAATGCATTAGATAAATTTGTATGGAATAATGATTTTCTATGGTATCGTGATTTCCTATGTTTATGTAAGAGTTCCCAACTCAAACAGAAGGTCCTTCTAGAATTGTACACTTCTCCTATAGGAGGAGATTCAAGATTCTTGAAAACTTACACCAGGATCAAGAAGGATTTTTTCTGGGAAGGTCTTAAAACTTATGTTCAAAAGTTTGTTTCTGAATGTGTGGCCTTCCAACATAATAAGGGAGAGATAATCAAGACTCCAGGGTTATTGTAACCATTAGCTATACCAAGTCAATGTGAGGAATAAGTTTCAAAGGATTTTATTACAAGTTTACTCAAATCTGAAGGAAATACTGTCATCATGGTAGTAGTGGATCGGTTGACTAAGTATGCCCATTTTCTCTCTCTCTCTCTCTCTCTCTCTCTCACACACACACACACACACACACACACACACATCCTTTTAAAGCAAGTATAGTAGCCACAACATTCACAGAAACAATTCAAAAGTGATATGAAGTCCCCAAGATTATTGTAAGTGACAGAGATCCAATTTTCACTAGAAATTTGTGGATTGAATTATTGTCTTGTTTGGGTACTCAATTGACTCATAGTTTATCTTACCATCCTCAATTCGATGGGAAAAATGAGATAGTGAACAAATGTCTAGAAATATATATTCGTTTCTTTGCATTTGATAAACAAACACAATGGGTCATGTGGTTTCCCTTGGCAAAATGGTGGTACAACACATCCGTCCATACTTCATAAAAAATATCTCCATTTCTATCCATTTATGGATATCATCCTCCATCTAGCACATCTCCCTTGAAAGGGATTGCAAAGGTTCAAGTAGTGGAGGACCATCTAGGGAACCAACAAGAGGTTCTCAAACTATTGAGGGACAACTTGGTTATGGCAAAAAATATGATGAAACAACAAGCAAATCAACATCGCAGTGAAAGGGAATATGAAGTGGGGGATTGGGTATTTTTGAGGCTACAACGATATAAATAGATGTCCCTCAAGCGTAAAAACAAGAACAATAAATTAACACCCAAATATTATGGCCTCTATAAGGTCTTGCAAAGGATTGGAAGTATGGCTTACAAATCAGAGTTTACTCCATTTTCATGTGTACTTCCAATCTTCCATGCTTTTTGCTTAAAGAAGATAATCATCGACAAGATCCAAGTCCAAAATATTTTTATAGAGATTAATGGAGAAGGGAAAAACATACTAGAACCAGAAACAATCTTTGAAAGAAGGATTAAGTAGTTGTGAAATCGAGCAATTACTGAGTACCTCGTCAAATGGAAGAACCTACCAATGGAAGAGACGACATGGGAAGATCAGTTCTTCATGAAAAAACACCCGCAGTTAGTCAAGTGTTGAGGACACCACTTGTTTGAAGGGGAGGGGCATGTTAATCCCTAGACAAATCCCCATGTTGTGTATGCAACCCCTTATTAAGCCCCTATATATTGAATTATTACATTTCTAGTGTTGGAAAACTAAGAGGGGGGGTGTGAATCAATTGTTATCGTGCTTAAACAATTATACTTATTTTAAATTCTTTACAAATCACTCAATGAAAATCAAAATAATGCAGGGAGGTAAGCAATAGAATATTCAACATCAATCACACACATGAAATATACAAAGACATATATTTCCTGAGGAAACCCATAAAGGGAAAAACCTCTTCTTCTTGATATGATAAGTAATCTTTATTTTATGTACATTATCATTCTTATGAGCACCAACTCATTGTGAGGCTACCACCTATGTTTTGCAATCTGCAACTTGTTGAGAGAACCAACTCTCTGGTTTCTCTAGCACCCACTATAAGGAAGCACCAACTCCCTGGTTTCTCTAACACCCACTAGAAGGAAGCACCAACTCCCTAAGTGTTCCAGCACCAACTGGATGGAAGCACCAACTTCCAGTCACACAGGCACTGACCTATATAATAGAGAACAATAGTTCTCCCTTGCACCACCTTTCCACCCTGGTTTTTCTAGCTGCAACCATATAGAAGATACAACTCCTTGTGTTCAAGCACCCACTTTAAACTCTGAGGACAACAGTCCTCCCTAGAACCTCCCTACCACCCTGAAATATAAATCTTTGCTTTCTTGAATTTATCACAGTAATACAAAATTTATCTATGGCTTATCAGTATCATCATTGTTCTGCTACACTGCTCTGCTTTGCCTGCATCAATGTCTCTCTCCTCGCGTCTGCTATGCTTTATGTTCTTCTCTCAAATATGCATTTTTGTTCCTTGCTTCTTCTGTGCTTTATGTTTTGTGTCTTCTTTCCATTCTATAAACCATGCCTCTTCTGTGCGCTTCAGTTCCCGCACACAACATGTTTCTACCTGCATGAATAAATCTCAATAGAAGCAACAACATCATTCTATGCGCTGCACCTCTTATATACTCTTCTTGTCCTCTACACAACCAACTTTTTCCCACATGTCGAAAATATCAAAGAGCCATGCCTTACTTCCCTGTTCTTCCTGAAATTCACACACCGAGTCCTCTTCCAGATCCCCCACACAACTCATCGTCTTCTTTGGTAGTTATACTGAGTTTGTTCATCATCAGTGGCTTATCCTGAGCTACTTTTCCTTCTCTGGCAGTGCGACTCTTTGTCTTTGTTGTCACAGTCGAGTTTATCCTCTCTGTTGCAGTTACAGGCTTCGACACTTTCCCATCTATCAATTATCTCTATGACGAGTCTTCATTCCACTGACAGTTACCTTGAGACTCTTCATCTCCTCTAGCGAGCACCCTGATATTCTTCGAATTCTCTGGCAGATGCAATTAGTCATTTCTGCAGTTACAATCAACCCGTCTTGAATGTTACAGAGAGGACCTTCGTGCGCTCATCCCTTTAGCACATTTTCTCTTCCTGAGAAAACGTCATAGTGGGTGATATATTTTCTTCCTGAGCCCCTTCCTTTCACGTGATAACCGATGGTGACCAGAGGCCAATCAATTCGGGACTTCATGTTTCGGGTCATCTGTCGTGAGTCACCCCGACTCTTCTAACTCCCGATATCTCGAACTTCGAAGTGGAGCCTAGCGACGTGCTAGCTCCTCCCTCGATATGACCTTGGGCTATGATCTTCATGTGACCACGCGATTGTGGGTGCGTCTGTAGGAGGTTTGAGGGAAACCCGTTTTTCGCCCCACAATTCATTACAAGCCTCCATGTGTCCTTTCTCCAAAACCATGGTTTCAATTGCGGTCCGCTCATGAAAAATTAAGGCCTAAGCATGTTCTGGCCCCGTAATGGAGCATGACCATCGATATCACGATCTTGATGGTGCTCTTGAACGGATGGTTTAGATTTGTCATCTCAAGTCTGTGGACCAGATATCTCCTTCCTCCATTAACGACTAAGGTTTCCTTCATGATCCGGGATCCGAGAGTTTCAACTCTCAAACCTTGTTTCTGCTGACTGGATATCTTCCGAAGTGGAAGATCTGTTGACATCTGTCCTCTTCAATTGACGATTCTGTCTTCTTTCCTTTGTCCACGTACAATCCTTGGTATCAACGATCAGATGACACTTGTCCCTCCAAACCAATAGACGAGATCGATTTTTCCTTTCGGGCTTCGGGAGTTTCGATTCGATTCTCAAACTTCGATTGCTCACGGATAATTTCAACCGGAGTCCACGATCCAACGACGCATGTCCCTCTCAGATCAATGGTTGAGATCTCCTTCGGGTCTCCAGACTTCGGAGATTTCAATTCTCAACCTCTTCTTGCTCAGAACGCTTTTAGCCGGAGTCCACAGATTCCTGCCATGTGTCCTCCTCGAATCAACGGTCCTCATTCACTTCGGGACTTCGGCACTTCGACAATCTCAAACCTTTCTCCTTCGCGTTTTCCTGAAGAAGTTTTGCCTAGAGTTCACGATCTGTTGACATGCATCCTACTACATGATCAACGATCGAGAATACACCCAAAGTGATCTTCAGATCGGATGACTCGTATCCACTTCGGGTATTTGCGCGAGTATTGGTGGTAAAAATCCCGAAGAAAAACTCTCGTAGTGACGTAACTCTTGCGTCACTCAATGACGTGTCACAAGACGAGAAACTGTCACATGTCACTCGGATTTGTGATTTACACGTACCTGAAATGTCGAATCAAATTGACACTTGTCATTGTTTGATTGCGCCATGTGTCCTTGCGGACGTAGTTTGCTGACGTGGTCTGCCACATGTCCTTGAGGATGAGATTTGTTGACATAAATATCCCTGATCTAATGACTAATGTTTGATCTCCAGATCCAATGGCTGACGAAACTTCGCATTCCGGGGATTTCAAATCTGAAAATTTCAGTAGTGTAACCTCCTCGCATCTCTATATCCGAAGTGAATGTTGTTCGTTTGATCAGGATCTTGGATCGATGGATCGATATTTCTGTGATGCAACTTTGCTAGCTTATCTTGTCCTTCCATTCTAAATTGATCCAACGGCTGACAGAACTTCGCATTCCGAAGATTTCAAATCTCAAACTTTCCTGAGTGTAAACTCCTTGCATCTTTAGACCCGAACTAAATGTTGTTCATTGATCATGTTCTTAGATCGACGACTCGATATTTCTATGCGCTCCTCTTGTCTGGACACTGATCCGACGACCATTTTCACTCCTTCTCCTGATCTTCCGCTTCCTCCCGACTTGGAAGAATGTATGAGTTTCAAAGGCCTCGACCTTTGATCCTTCTGCGAGTCCTGATGACTTGGACCTCGTTTGCGCTTCTGGAAACTGCTATCTCTTCTTAGCTTTCTCGTCTCTGCATATTGTTCGCTTCTTCTTCTGAACTTATGCTTTCCCTATTTTCCATGATTGCTGCTTTCCTCATTACTACTTTTCTTTCCTGTAAACATACCATCGTCGCTGTTTCTCTTTTTATCAATGACAAGCACATTCTGTCTGTAAACATGCCAACAAGTAGGTTGGCTATAACATTTAATTGTACCCTTTGTCTCATATATATATATATATATATATACACACACACCAAGGAGACCTAGTCTTAGGATCGTCTTATCTAATCTCATATTGTATTATGAATTGGATATATTGCAAAAGGAGGTTTCCCCCTCGAAGTGAAATGTATTCATTGACGTTTTATCATTTTTAAGGGATTGGATCGTAACAATTATGCATAAGCTTGAGATATTAGCCTGGAAATTTCTATGCACATGATGAAGAGCACCAGAGGGAGGAATTTCTGAGGCATCATGTAGCAGAGAAAGAAATACTCCTTGTGTTGTGTGGGGCAGATAATGTGGGTTCCTAGGAGCTGTTCTATCCTCAAGAAGATTAGCAGTGAAAATCACTTGGTTTGGACCTATTTAGTTTCAAATTCATAGTTCATTTTTCTACTTCACCCCGATGGTATCATATCCCAAGTAGAGGATGGTGTCCACAACAGACTACCTATGGTTGGGTAGAAATCGCTCACTCAACCAATTGTCTTGTTCAAAAAATTCAAAATATAAGTTTTCAGTTGTTATATATATATACATAATTTTAAATAAACTCTATCTCTATTTTTGTTAATTTTTGTCTTTGTTTCAAGATATCCTTTGTATATGATTTCCAAGAAAATTGGATTGCACATAAATATTCTTGTAGGTATTTTATTATTATTATTATTGTTGCAACTATGTATTATTACCTTGGTAATAAGCTTAAGAATCCTCTCAATTCACATAATACAAATCACCCACATGCATTATACAATTTTGCACATTATGCTTGCTCCATTGTTCAAGAATCTATTATGAGGTAAAATGAAGATGATGAATGCTATATGTTGATGGATTTTTCCCTTTTGAATCTAGTTTGCAGTAGAGATCATTTTATTGAAAAAAAATCCCTTAGTTTTACATCGAGATTATCTCTAATAAGTTTTGGTTGTTTAAGCTATAAAAAATTATTGCTTATGTTTCTTAAAGTTGCATAACAATCTACTGTACTCTAGCCTTGAGGTCTTAGGCTTATAACAAGATACAAATATGTTTTGTTCGGGAATTTTTCTCAAGTTGGCCTTTAGCATTTGTTTGTTTTCGATCCATTTGGTATAAATATTTTGAATCGAATTGGTTTCTATCCAGAATCCATATTGGGAAAGACTTTAAAATATTAATAGTTTGGTAGATGGCATTCCAAGTATTCTTTTGTCGAAAACTTTCTATTATTTGATATCTGGCAAAAAGGTTTTCTTGTTATATCTTTTGTGTGATATTTCTATTTCAATTTTTCATATCTCAACATTGTTTTTTATTGAGGCAGTTGCAAGTTTGAGGTTTTTTGTGTATATGTTCAACACCCAAATATTTTGGTCACATGGGTTTTTCCTAAGATCGATATGAACAAGCTCGTACGTGAACTGTGAAAGCAAGATTATATTTAAATTTGTAGCTCCGTATTTGAATATTTACCCAAATGGGCTTGTTGTGCTTCTTTATTTAGTCCTTTTCTTTACCTTATATTGTCTTACGATTTGGATATTAAGCCATTGGGTGCTTTTGTCATCCATTCTTTTATTGAAATTTTTTCCAAAAGAAAATTCCTCATTATATTGATAATAATATAATCTTTTTACATAATACATTTCTTCGCTGACAAGGAATATGTCCACTCTAGCCAGTGAATAACATAGAATAAAACTCCATAATAGAGTAGTTCAAAAGGGAAAAAAGCTGACTATCCTTTAATCTTCAACCAAGAAAAAAAATAGTCTAAATGCCCTTCAAATAAGATCCTCTATCCATGAGGAAAAAAGTGTAGTATACTAAATCTTGCCTCCAAAAATGCACAGAGACAAAGAGAGACAACAAGAAAAACAAAACTACAGATTTATGAACTGGGTAGGGCCCTCATGGCCATCAACCCAAAGGTTGTATGCAATTCTCCCTTGAAAACTGTAGAGAGCCTTCTTTGATAGGCGATCCTCTTGTTTGTTCACTTCCCTATATATATGCGCATATGAAATAGATCTGAAAAGTGGACAGATTTCTTCTATTCTTTCCTTCCATGCATCCATATTTTCCATCCTTAGTACACCTTTTCTATTGAGCCAATCGATGACTATCTTGGAGTCCCCCAAAACATGTAAATCAGATACTGTCAGTCTACATGCAAGAGTTATAGTAGCCCATGCTCCCATAAGTTCAGCTCTGGTATTTGTTTCATTCCCACAGTTTAGTATCCATCATTATTCTCTAAGATCATCAATGTTTATAACCCCACCAAATCCACTTAGAAGACCATTTTGTTGAGAAGCCCATCAAACCAAGCAAGATAGGTAACGTCCATATACCAAGGAGTACTATCTTGATGTAAATTCTTTGATACACCCATAGCACCTCTTGCTAGAAAAACAATTATTTGCACTGAAGGTGATGTTTCTTCAAAGATAGACTTATTCATGTCTATCCAAATGTACCAACAAATGTATGTCGGTAGAGAATTCATATTAGACTTTTGTATAGCCCAATTTTTGAAACAACCTGTCACCGTATTTCCATTCCATCCAATATCTAGGTTCAAATCCCTTTTAATTTCCTCCCAAACTGACAAGGTGAAGGCACAATTTACAAATAAATGTTTAGTAGATTCTCTTTTATTTTTGCACAAATTACATAAACCTAGCCCCTTCCATCCTCGATTTTGTAAATTTTTCTAGGATAATATTTTGTTTTCTATTATAATCGATACAAATAGCTTTATCTTCAAAGGGAAATCCCACTTCCAAAGTTTTCTCCTCCATCCCCCGAGATTGTAATTCCACAAATTTTTGGATAAATCTTCGTAAAAATTCTTGACTGAGATATGTTCAGACTTATCACCTCCAATCCAAATCAACTCGTCATGTTTACCAACTAAATAAATGCCAGTTTCAATCAAAGACTGCATGTAGTGATCCCATTCCTCAGCTAGAGGCTCTTCCAACCCCAACTCGACGCTACCAATCCAGCTAGTACCTGTTGCGCTCCCAATCCTCAACCGACTCGGTTGATATAAGAGATGTATATCCTTTTGATTGAGACATATCACCAATTCCCGTGACATTATGGCATTCTGTCCCAGGCCTAAAATCGCATCCTTTCTGACTAAAATTGAGTGTCCAGAGCCTGGTTTCCAAGCCATCCAGTGAAGAATAATTGGAAATGTATTTCGAAGATTTTTCCACGTCTGAGATCGAAAAGGATGAACCGGTTCCGCCGAACGGAGCTAAGTCAAAACTGATACATGCATAAAGTACTTATCCTTTAGAACACTTTTTCATATTCCATGTTTCATCAGAGCTCTCCACAATGTGTTTGAGGCCAAATCTCTATAGAAAATGAAAATATTTCGGAGTCCCCAGCCTCCATATTGTTTGGGTCTTGCAATAGACTGCCAACTACTTAAATGATACCTGGAAGTGTGATTGTTACCTGACCAGAGGAAATCAAAGCACATCTTACGTATTCTTTGAAGAACAACATTCGAAATATGAGCTAGAGCCAACCAATAAACATGTTGTCTCTCCAAGACTTCCTTTATCAAAACACAACGTCCCGCAAGGGATAACCACCTATTACTCCAGTGAATTATCTAAGACTCATACTTGTCAAGTGGCCATTGCTAGTCTTCTTCTTTATAACTATTAGGTTTTAACATATACCCCAGATATTTGAAACCTAAAGGCACTTCTTTACAAGGATAGAGAAGAATATCCTGTAAAGACCTGAGTGTTTCTAATTGGACCCCCGAATGTAGTAAGATAGACTTCTGAGCATTGATTACCAGACCCGAAGTGAAATAAAAAATTTGTAGAATATCTTGTATTACCTCCCACTCCATGAGGGTCTCTCTAGTCATTATTAGAATATCATCCAAAAATAAAAGATGAATAACTTTAATCAATCTGGATACCTTGATTCCGGTGATAGTACCTTCAACTTTTGATTTTTTGAGAGCCAGACTAAGACCTTCCATAACCATAATTAAAAGAAGAGGTGACAATGGGAATCCATGTCTAAGTCCTCTGTTGCTTTTAAAAAAGTTTTTGGCCTCCTAGTTAATCAGAATAACATAATTAGTAGATGTAACAAAAGCCATAATCCAATTGGTAGTTGGAATACCAAAACCACTTTGAAGCATAATTAACCTTAGAATCATAGCCTGTAGTTTTTTACTTTTAATACCATGTAAACATTCTTGAGCCGTACCGATTGCATCTAGAATTTGCCTGCCTTTTAGAAAACCCAACTGCTCTTCTGATAAATAATTGGACAATATTGGTCTAATTCTCTTAGTAATAACTTTTTCTATTATCTTGTAACATAGATTGCATAAGGCTATCGACCAAAAATCACTGAACTCTGTGGGATTATTTAGTTTGGGAATTAAGGCGAGAAAGGTTGAGTTAATCGAATTGATTACCTCCCCTCTAATTCTAGATTCTTCAACCATATCTAATAAGTCCTGGCCAACCAAATCTAAGAAGAATAAGAATAACTCCACAGTCCATCCATTTGGACAAGTACTTTTGTCCTTTGCAAAGCCCCTTAGAATCTCGAAAATTTCATCCTTTGTAACAACTTTTTCCAATAGGCTTAATTCATCCTCCCACACAATGCTAGGAAACATTCTTACTGAATTAATCTGATTTACAATAGTATTTTGTTCAATGTCATTAAAGAAATATTTAAAAGACCTTAATGCTTCAGCCTTGATAGCTTGTTGCCCCGAATGTAAGACCCCTGAGCCATCATTAATCTCCCAAATAATTTTTGTGTTTTGCTTGTAGCTAGCAAAACGGTGAAAGAACTTTGTGTTCTTATCACCACATTTGATCCATATAGCTCTACTTTTCTAATGCCACTGTTCTTCCTCTGCCAACAATAACTTCTTTCTCTCAAATTCAAGGTTGTATACTATTTGGTCAATGTTTTATCTAGCGTTTCCTTGTATCATCTGCTCATAAATACTTTCAAGAGACTTTTCAATCTTATTCAGATCCATCATATCCCGAAGACACTTTTCCTTAGCCCATCATTTGACTCACAATTTTAAAGTAGTGAGTTTCCCCACCAATCTCCTTTGAGCACCTATAATATTATGTAGACCAGGGTCCATCCACACATCCTTTACCATCTCCACAAAAGACTCCTCCCCAATCCAAACAAGGTTTAATTTAAAAGGATGTGCCACCACCGGGATCCCCACTCCGAACTCGAGAAAAACCAGAGCATGGTCAGATAGGAAAGGATATTGTACCCAAGTCCTATACCTCTGAGTAGTAGCCAAGAGATCCTCTACTATATATATCCTGTCGAATATTTTTGCAATACTATCTACCCCTGATTGGTCGTTCCTACACGTCGGAACAATCTCTGCAGGAGAAACATCAACTAAAGAGTTTTTTAAGAAAAGAGATTTGAAAAAACCCGCCAAAGAGTCTTGTAAAGCTGAATGCCCCCAAACCTCCACAGAAGAAGTAGTAAAATTCAAGTCTCCAGCAAGGATAACATCCTTTTGTACTAAGATACTTGAAGCTTCAACCAAGACCCATAAATATTTTCTGTCCTAACAGGGTGGTCCGTAAACATTCAGAAGCGATAGCTTCCTTTTGTCCAATAAAGAGTATCCTGACAAAAGATTACCACCGATACTTAGATAAGGATCAAAAACAAATAATTTAGGATCCCAAGATGCAAGTAAACCACAATATGTCCCCACAACACTAACAACATAGATCATCCACTCGGGCCGAAGCTTAAACATACAATTTCTTTCCTTATCCGCATGCACCATAGTTTCTTGTAAGAAAATAATACTTGGAGAAGTATTTGTTAACAATCTACGCAGGGAAGATTGTTTCACGGGTCCTTCAACCCCTCTGATATTTAGGGATACTAAAATCATGATTTATCCCTTACCAGGGATTTTAATCCTCTAAGCACCCCAAGATCGGTGGTAGCATTAGAAACAATAAGTGTAGAGTTGTTTGTAGATCCCGCCTTCCTACGAGCACTTCATGTTTTGATTAGGGAGACTTTGAACCCCAATCCCCTTGACCACGCATGATCATTTGCAATGAATCCCTTCCCTTTAATGTTAGAAGAAGTCCCTAAATTAGATGGCCCCACCACAAGAGTAGAACCTAGGAAGGTTGGTATCAGTAAAGAGTTTGAAATTCTATTCTCGGAGGGAATTAAGTCTATTAACAAACTATCCAGAGTACTGTCACTGAGAGTCGGTTCAGCATAACCCGGGGCGGTATTGGAATCAGTCTCTAACCCAAAATGACTAATGGAAAGGTCTGTTACCACTTCAGTATGTGAAACCTCAAGAGGACTACGTGTAAATTCCCCATCCACAGTCGAAAAAATAGTGTTATGGTAAGAAATATTATCAGTATCTGGAACAAGCCTTTTAGATTGGTTTGAGAAAAGTATATAATTTAAATGGTCTCGTTCCCAATCCGATAACGAAGAATATAGCTTAGGGAAAAATGTTTCAACTTACCAATAAAATTCGTGTCTAGTGCTGCAGGGCCATCCTCAGAGAAGAGTCCAGGATAGTCCATTTGAACTTCGTCATTCCCCAACAGAGGAACATTGTATCCAAGTGATTCATC
Source organism: Picea engelmannii (assembly GCA_009831015.1). Classification (NCBI taxonomy): domain Eukaryota; kingdom Viridiplantae; phylum Streptophyta; class Pinopsida; order Pinales; family Pinaceae; genus Picea; species Picea engelmannii. The sequence goes on from ML793916.1 coordinate 36,647, forward strand.
TACTAAGTCATCATCCGCCATGGAACCAAAGATATTTGAACATTCCTTTTGCAAGTGACCTGTCCTCCTGCAGAGAGTACAACGAAACGACAGACCCAAGTAGTCCAAACGCTGGACAAATAAAAGACCCCTCCATTCAATCTCAAGAACTTCCAGGAGACCTTCATGAATATCTACTTCAACAAGTACTTTTTCCATTCTTTTATCCATTGAATGTATGTCTACTTCTTCTATTTTTAGGAAATGACCGATGGAATTCTCGACCGCTTCTAAGGCTTTAGTGTTCCACATATGTAATGGAAGGCTCGGGAGGAGCACCCAAATATTCCTAAAACTGAAGTACTTCGTTGCATGATTAAAGATTAATCGCCATCTTTTTAACATTAAACTCCCCCTATCCAAACTCTAATTTTTTTTTAGTACTTGTTCAGTGTCCTCCGGGTGCTTGAAAACAAAGCCCGACCATCCTCTAGGCAGCGAAAGCAACTCAGGAGTATATCCTAACAAAGGAAGCCAATTCTGCATCACCCACACCTCCATAGTAGTGACACACCTCGAATGATATGTCAGTCTACCTACTAATACACATAGAGACAAGTTACAAGAATCTTCAAGACTAATATCCATGCACAACACTAACTTTCGTTTTGTGCGTTTCGGCTTCCAAACCTTTTCTGTACATTTTGATCGACCTCTATGCTCTATCCGACCACCTCTACCAACCTCTAACCCTTTAACAAACTTTGCATCCTTCAAAATACCCTTTGACAAACCTCCTAATCCCTGTGATTTCTCAGCAGAACAAGTAATCACCGAAGGGCCGTCAATGTTCTCTGCAAGAACTTTCACAGAGCAATCCAAGGCGTTTACAGTCTTGTGCAAGAGACATGGTTCGTAAGGAAGAGTGGAAGTGAAGCCTCCCACTTTCAAATCAACATTAATAAGCTCGTCAGGGTGGAAAACTATAGTATTAACACCATTTGACACATCCATCGATGCGAATAACCCTTCCCTCTCCCAATGATCCTTGTCAGCCGCACTCATGAGTGAACTGACATCATGATCCATTAGGAGGGGCACTTTTAATCCACTGATAACCCCACCAAAGAAAGAAGTTAAGTCATAGAGTGAGTGAAATCTCTTTAGAGTTATGGAGGTCCTAGAAAACTAGAAAGTGTTTTATGAAAGACAAGACAGTGCTCAGGATCATAGTCAGTACAAATTCCAAAATTCAATATATAGCCTCCACATCACTATGAACAGTGACTAAGAGATACGAGATTTTATAACTTGTACCATAAACAATAACTTCTCCTAACCACTCCCATCAACTCCATAAGTATAGCTCAACAATTCAACCCAATTAACAACTTTCTAAAACTCTAACAGTTAACTAGAATCGCAACCACGGATGTTAGAAAAACAGGACCGCGGAGCAATAAAATAAAACAAATGTGGAAACAAAACACAGAAGATACACAATACAATAGAGACACATATTTACGTGGTTCACCCAGTGTGGACTACATCCACCAGAGAAATTGCTAGGTCCTTCCTTTATTATTATCCAACAAATGAAGGGATACAACCTACAACAAAACCCGTTGTAACTTCCTCTTATTTCCCTCACAGTCTCCTCTCTCAGAATACAATAATCGCCATAATGCATAGCCGCAATACATTTACCTCATAACAGAGGATTTCCTTCTAGGGAAAAATACCCTAACATAATTTTTACCGTTAGATCTACGACCTTATAATGAACGGTCCAGATTTACAATGAAATTACAATATACATTTACAAGGCAATTTTTCCTTCGGGGGCTTCGCCCCCAAACCCCTAGCCAGGGGGATAGCCCCCCCAGACCTCGCAGAGGGGGTACCCCCCCTCTGCACTTCCCCATGTGGAAGAGTGTACATACTTCTGGGGTGTAAAGTCTTCATGGGTTATAAACATGGTTGAAACCAAGGACCTCTGAATCAGGAAGATAATCAGGCTCCACAACCAACAATCTTCCACTTGGAGACTAATCTCAACAATTCCAACGCTGTTGTATATGCTGGACTCTAAACCTTCTTGGACCTGGAAAATTTCTCATCTTCATCTTCATTCTTGAAGACCAACTGAAACTGAGTAGGAACTCAGTTTCTCTCTGGTTACTCCCTTTGTTAACATGCCTGTAGGATTCTGTCTAGTGTGTATCTTTTCCAACTTCAAATGTCCATCTTCCAAGGCGGATCATATGAAGTGGTACCTCAACTGTATATGCTTAGTATTTGAATGGAAGGAAACTGTATATGCAATATGAATTGCACTCTCACTGTCATAGTACAACCTTCTATTCTCCTTCTTGTTTCCCAATTCCTCCATAAACCTTTGTAACCAAATCATCTCTTTACTAGCCTATGTAGCAACAACATACTCTGCCTCTGTTGTTGAAAGTGCAACAACCTTTTGCAGTTTCAAAATCCAACTTGCTGCTATTCCACCTATAGTAAAAACATACCATGTGGTGCTCCTCCTGTTGTCTTTATCAACTGCCATATCTGAATGAACATATCCCTGTAGAAAAGTGTTTGAACCTCCAAAAAATAATGCATGAGTAGTAATACCTCTCAAATACCTGAGAATCCACTTTACTGCCTCCCAATGTTATTTACCTGGATTTTTCATATACCTGCTCACAACTCCCACTGTATGTGAAATATCTGGTCTTGTGCAAACCATTGCATACATCAAGCTGCCAACTGCTGATGAATAAGGGACCCTGGACATGTATTTTATCTCCCCCTGTGTCTTGGGACACATTTCCTTAGTTAATTTGAAATGGCTGGCCAAAGGTGTACTAACTGGTTTTTCATTCTGCATTCTAAACCTCTCCAACACCTTCTCTGTGTACTCACCCTGAGACAATGTCAATTTGCGATTTTTTTCTGTCTCTTGTTATTCTCATGCCAAGGATTTTCTTTGCAGCACCCAAATCCTTCATCACAAATGAATTGGCTAATTTCTTCTTGAGCATATTTATATCCTACATATTAGACCTTGCAACAAGCATGTCATCTACATACAATAGCAAGATAACTTCCATTTTCTAGCCTTTTAAAATAAACACAGTGATCAGAATGACATATACTATAACCCTGTTCTGTCATAAAATTGTCAAACTTCAAATACCACTGCCTTGGAGCTTTCTTTAGGCCATACAAGCTCTTTTTCAACCTGCATACCAAATTATCCTTCCCTTTGACCTCATACCCCTGTGGTTGTTGCATATAACTCTGTAATGTCCCCACTTTGGGACATCATCATAGGGCAAAGATTTATGATGACCAGAGTAGCCAGATGGATGCTAGAGCGAGTACAGGGGTATTTGAGAGGCATTGTGGGGTCCATCTTGCATTGATGATCATATTCCATCATTATGAGCCA
>ML793916.1:40201-56705 GCA_009831015.1 Picea engelmannii
AGTATAAAGGAAAGGCAAGGGCCTCTTCTCATTCATTCATGTATGATCTTATTTTGATTTCTGGCTTCTAGCTAGTGAGCCCAATATTGGGGGTTTTGAGGGTTTTGACATAACAAACCCTAGAGGATGATTCGGTAGTGAAAGATTCCACCTATATTGTCCCAAGCTTGGTCTCGGAGATGCAATACTCTCCCACACCATTCTAGTTCCATATCTACTCAGTTGCAGGAGGATTCTACATCAGTTTCATGTGCAGATAGAGAGTGGGTGCACCAGTTGAGGGATTCCAGCAAGAGGGGCGCACCATCTTTGGAGAGAGATTCATTGTAGGAGATTGGTAGGGCCATTGAGGATTCTATCACTTGGGTTTTCATTGCAGGGCCTTGGACATCAAATCTAGTGCTTTCTGAGATAGTTTTATGGCTCAGATTATTTCTTGAGCAGTGGGGCGAATTGAAGAGAAGGAGGGCATTTTTGAGATCCAGATCTAGTCCGTTTGGAGGGGTTACACTTCAGATATGACCCTGAGACTTTACCTAGTGACTTACAGTGTCCCGATCTATATTTCTGGAGAGTTTCAGAGCATTTGGAGGCCTTCAACAAGGCCTAATTATCTAGGGTTTCAATCATCCAGTGGGGCACACCATTCAGTGGGGGATTTCAGATCTACAGAGATTGAGAGGGTGATTGGACACTTTTGGCATATTTATTAGGGTGATTGGACACTTTTGGCAGCAGGGCCGAGTTATTGAGGGTTTCAACCTTCTATTGGAACGTGGCATTCTTCAGCTGGCGAGTTTGGCATTCAGATCTGCTTGTATGGATCTTCATTTCATATTCAACCTTTGGAGGCATCTTTTGTATTAGCGGGAGCATTTTGTAGCAGCTCTTATCTATTGTCTATCTTCTTAGCCATCTATTGAGCATTCCAGATCGACATCTTCATTGTAGCAGGTTTCTCTATTTTATGAATAAAGAAGAATTGAGATGTTTTGGCTTGTCTATATTATTGCATATGGTTGAGGTATGTTCCATGGTTATCTCTTTCTATTATTTGCGGCATACACACATAAAAACACATCTAAAAGGTAGATCAACAAAGTGTTTGACGAAATACCTCACTCATAAAAAGTTTTAAAAGACACCAAAACAGTGACGATCCTTGCATAATGGCTTGGGATCATTACAAAATCTCTTCCTCCAAATCCCCATGGAGAAAAGTTGTTTTTACATCTAACTGTTCAAGATGAAAATCTTCTACTTCCACAAGACTTAAAATAGTCCTAATTGAAGTCATTTTAACAACAGGAGAAAATATTTCATCAAAATATATAACTTTCTTTTGTGCAAACCCCTTTACAACAAGGCTAGCCTTGTACCGCTTTTCTCCTCCATCTTCTTCCTTCAATTTGTAAATCCATTTATTCTGCAATGCTCTTTTTCCCGTGGGAAACTGAACCAAGTCCCAAGTCTGGTTATTTTCCAAGGAATCCATTTAGTCTTTCATGCCTTGCTTCCACTTCTTTTTTGTGTCTACTTGCATTGCCTCTTCATAACATTCTGGTTCACTAGAATCAGTCAACGATAAATAATACAATGAAGGAGAGTATCATTCAGGGGGTATACCTAACCTGGTAGATATTCTAACAACAATTGCAGGTGTTTGAGGTACCTGCTGCTCCTGTTGTTGTACATTTTGATTTTCAGGTTCCTTTGGAATTTCTTTTTCAGTGATCTGATCAAGCACTATGTATTTTTTTTTTTTTTTTTCTTTCTGTTTCTTTCCCTGCAAATAAAATTTGTACATGACCTTCTCATTGAATATGAAATCTCTACTCCTAATGATTTTTTTATTTTCATAATCCCATAATCAATAACCAAAAACATTAACACCGTATCTAATAAAGGTACACTTCTTGGATTTAGACTCGAGCTTTGTTCTATTTTCTTTATCGATATGGACACATGCTTCACAACCGAAAGTTTTCAAAAAAGAATAGTTTACCTTTTTTCCTGTCCATTCCTCCTCTGGAATTCTACCATCCAAAGAGCTTGAAGGTCCTTTGTTTATTAAGTAAACAACAATATCTACAACATCTTCCCAGAACTGTAAGGGCAAACCGGCATGTAATCTCATACTCCTTGCACGCTCCATGATTGTCCTATTCATCCTTTATGACACACCATTTTCTTGTGGTGTTCTTGGAACTGTATTCTCTCTACGAATCCCATGGTATGAACAATAATCATCAAAATCCTTGCTGCAATATTCACCTCCATTATCTGATCTGAGACACTTCAAACTTTTTCATGTCTCATTCTCAACTAAAGCTTTTCATTTCTTAAAAGTATAAAAAACATCAGATTTTTGTCGAATGCAATAAACCCAAGTTTTTCTAGTTGCATCATCAATAAAAGTAACATAATAACGAGAGCCACCAAGAGATGATACCTGAGCTAGTCCCCATACATCTGTATGCACAATCTCTAACCTTTCATTCTTCTTTTCTTTTCCGACTTTGAGAAATCTGACTCTCTTATGTTTTCCATAAACACAATGCTCACAGAAGTCCAAATCAATTTGTTTAAGATTTGGCAGCAAATTTCTTTTGTGAAGTATCTTCATACCCTTCTCACTCATGTGTCCCAACCTATGATGCCACAATGTTGTATCCACTCCTGTAGAAGCTAAAGATATAGAAGAGTCAGTATTACCAGTACATAAATACAATGTACCTACCTTCTCTCCTTTTTCTATCACCAATGATCCTTTGATGACCTTCCACGTTTTATCTTTAAATATGGATACACAAACTTCACTTGCCAACTACCTTGTTGAAATTAGATTTTTTCTTAAATCTGGAACATGTCTTACCTCTTTCAACAACCATTGGTTTCCATTGCATTGCTTTATTTTTACCTTTCCCATTCCAACAATTTTGCATGGTGCATCATCACCCATATGAACCTATCCAAAATCACCTTGAACATAATCTAGAAAATGTTTCCTATGGGGTGTGGCATGAAATGAACCCCCTGAATCTACTATCCAAGACTCAGAAATATTATCTACAGAAAGAATCAAAGCATCTTGTAACACATCACCTGTTACATTTGCTTCCTAATTTCTCTTCTGTTGTCCATCTCTTTGTTTCTTTGGAGCTCTACAGTCTTTCTTCAGATGTCCTTTCTTCCCACAATTCCAACACTCTATCTTTCTAAGTCTGGATTTGGATCTTCCCTTCCTAGAATTCCCGCAGTTCCCTGAGCCCTTTCCTCTATCCTTTTGTCTTCCCCTGTTCTCCATGTTCAACACATTACCTGATGTCTCACCTGTGATTTTCCGTCGCATTTCCTCACTAAGGATAACACCAACAACATCATCAAATTTTAAAGTATTTGAACCAGAGACAGAGTTACTTACAACCATGACCAAGTCGTTCTAGCTTTCTGGCAATGAGCACAAGATTAGAAGAGCCCTAACCTCATCATCAAAGTCCACTTTTATAGAACTTATTTGATTAGTAACCGTATTAAATTCATTTAAATGATCTGCAACAGACCCACCTTCTGACATATTCATATTAAATAATCTCTTTATTAGAAATACCTTATTCGATGCCGAGGGTTTTTCATACAGTTTAGCCAACGCGTCCATCAGATCCTTCATTGTATTTTCTTTCGAAATATTTAAAGCCACCGACGCTGCCAAGCTCAACCGTATCGTTCCTAGAGCCTTTCTGTCAAGAATATCCCATTCTTCGTCCTTCATGGCCATCGAATTCTTTGCTACTCCTCCTAATGGTAGGAATAGATCCTTATGATATAAATAATCTTCCATCTGCATCTTCCATAACTGGTAGTTTTGGCCGTTAAATTTCTCGACCTTAAACTTTCCATCTTCCGACATTGCTCCCACTCGAACCAGGAACCCTCTTTTCCTGCGAGTTACCTTTCGCTTTGATACCAGTTTTTAGAAAAACAGGACCGTGGAGCAGTAAAATAAAACAAATGCGGAAACAAAACATAGAAGATACACAATACAATAGAGACATAGATTTATGTGGTTCACCTAGTGTGGGCTACGTCCACCAGAGAAATTTCCAAGTCCTTCCTTTATTATTATCCAGCATATGAAGGGATACAACCTACAACAAAACCCGATGTAACTTCCTCTTCTTTCTCTCACAGTATCCTCTCTCAGAATACAATACTTGCCATAATGCATAGCTGCAATACATTTCCCTCATAACATAGGGTTGCCTTCTAGGGAAAAAAACTCTAACATAATTTCTACCATTAGATCTGCGACCTTATAATGAACAGTCTAGATTTACAATGAAATTACAATATACATTTACAAGGCAATTTTTCCTTCGGGGGATTCTCCCCTGAACCCCCCAGCCGGGAGGATAGCCCCCCCAGACCTCGCAGAGGGGGTACCCCACCTCTGCACTCCCCCGCATGGAAGAGTGTACATACTTCTGGGGTGTAAAGTCTTCATGGGTTATAAACACGTCTGAAAGAAAGGACCGATGAATCAGGAAGATAATCAGGCTCCACAACCAACAATGGAAAATAACAATTCACATTAATCGCAAACTTGGTTCTATCCCGTAGAGAGTCATTAAGAAACTCTCTAAACTCCATTAATGCCAACTCCATGGAACCTGCAACTCTGGTTCTTTCACAATTTTGAAACCTCATCCCCTACTTATGCCCCTCTTACCCAATATTAGGATCCATGTATATATTATATGGGCCCATTTATGGAATTTTAAGATGGCTACTCTTGCGGGAGGGAATAATTAATGATACCCAAGCAACATTGAATAGATGGCTATCTGAAAATTTTGCTACGTGTGGTAAGTTGTGGAAAGAGTATGCTCATCAAATAGATTAGAAATATTGTTAGATATATCAATTTTCTATCAGGTCCATTATATGGAATGGTGCCAAGAAGGTTTTAAATCCTATCCATGAATTTGGCTTTTGGGAGGTAAGAGATGGAAAGACAACTTTTTTAGAACAAGGTAAAAAAGTTGCTCAATTTTTCAAAATTAGAGGTAGCCCATATCATATTTGATAGTGAGCGCTGGAAAACTGTTGATTGCTATATGAAAAATTATTATAATATAGTTTGAGGTATAATGTTTCAAGATAGATGGAAACATCTATCGAATTGTCCTAATGGAAATGCTAATGAATTAAAATATTTATGAAGGATGCAATAAAATATTTATGAAGGACACAATTATAGACACAGAGTATACATTGCAAACAGGGACACAGGGCATGCAAAGTTGGGGACAATATTCAGTTTCTCAACCATGCAGTCTGATTGCAGTAATTTTTTCTCAATGAAGGCAATAAAAATTATGGACCTATTTGTTATATGAGCATGTAGAGAGTAAATATGACATGTTGGGCATTTCATAAAAACTCTGTTTTCTTTCCATTCCCAAATCATTATAACAATTTTGAATTTCTATTTGATAGTTTTTTATTGTTGACACAATTGATTGGTTTAAATTTCCTCACAATAAAGGATTCCAAAACATCATTGGCTTCATAGTTGATTGTAAAAGAAGAAGTAAGAATTCTAAAGTGCCCATCTTTTGCATAATACCTAGAAAAATAGTTGTAGTTTTAATTGATCTCATGAAGTCATTGATTTAAGTCGAATTCTTCTAGTCTCATGAAACGTCCTACACAAAACTGACAGTGTCTGTGTTATAAATTATCCTTGGCTATTCAATGCAAGTGGAAGAAAATCAAAATAAAAAAAAAGTAAATTTCTTTATGGGAGGTCCACAATTGAATTGTTGCAAACAATTTTTTATTGTGATTAATTGACATAGTGAAATTTGATAAGTATTGGGACTTGGTTCTAATTTTGAGATTTTCAATATTATTGGAATAGGGTACAATAGGAGTTTTGTGAAAGTAACACAAGGTTCCAATATCATGGAGGGTTTCTGCATTGATGTGTTTGTTTTTACAAGAATTTATCACTTTATGTTGTTCCATACATGTACCTTTTAGAAATGGATATTCAAAAGTTCTTTATGATGAGCTTGTGCAATATGTTTTCTTTAAATTGTAGCTATTTACAAGGAACTTCTATAGAAATTTGATACAATAATTGATGGCGAAATATTTTTGCTAATGATTTGAATTTAAAAATTGGACATTGGACCCTATTTTGATGATCTAATGCAAAAGACTCATTACAATTGGTATTAGAGCCAGGTTACAACCCTCAGTGTTGTATGGGCTCAAAATATGGATGGCATTGATGTTATTATTATGATCTATAAAATCTAACACTTCACTTTGACATTGTTTTCACAGAGATAAAGAGAAAGATAGAATGTGAGACATCATGGAATATTCACCACACATCTAGGAAACCAAGACTAATGAGAGGAGAGATGTGGAGACTCCTCTAGACATGGAAGAGACTATGAGAAGTCTAAGGGTGGCACTTTAGAGTTGCAAAGTAGATAATGAGAAGATTATCAAAGATCAAAAGGAACATAATGAATTGAATGTTGATTTATTACAAAGCCTGACTAAGATTTATAAAAACATGCATCAAAGACATATATCAAGTAACACTGGTAAAAGTCCTTCAAGAAAGAGGTCTCATAGCATCCAGACTTAGACCTCTAGCGATGATACTTATACATAATCAAATTATTTAAGTTGGAATACAACTATCTTTGATGATTCCATTAGCAATGGATCAAAACCTTCTTCTAGACATAAGAAGAAATTTTCCAAAGAATACTTATAGGGGGGATTTCAAAAGATAAAACCACCTACCTTTAATGGTGAGGTGAAGTCTGGTGAGGAAGATGATACATGACTTCTTCGAATGAGAAAAAAATTCCAAGTACATGATTACTTTGGAAACATGAAGGTTAGAGTGGCCATTTACAACATGAACAATAGAGCGTCCATTTGGTGGGAAGATCTCAAGAATGTAAAGAAGACCAGTGAAAGGAAAATAACTTGGAAGATATTTAAAAAGTACTTCCGTCATAAATATATGTCAGAGAGGTATTATGATGGAAAAATTAAGGAATTTCATGAAACGAAATTGGGTCAATCAACCATGGATGACTATGCAATTAAATTTTTGTAATTGCTAAGGTATGTTCCATATATCAAAGATGAAAAAGTGAAAATTCAACATTTCCTTAGTGGAATTTCTCAATATTACAAATGCAAGATTGAATCTAATGAGCTTAATACTAATGAGGATACAATAATAAAGGCTAAGTAGTCTTATGAACAAAGCAAGAATAAACTAGAATTCACCAAGATATGGAAGGAAAATAAAAAGGAGAATTTTGAGCAGAGGAAGAAAGGATTTAAGCCTTTTCAGTATAAGAATCAATAAAAAAAATTTAAGACAAACTATCTAGTGTGAAGTATCTTCTAGTAAAATTTTCCATCTTAGAGTTTAAACAAACCAGTAGAGTGAGTAGAAGGAAATCCAGGGGAGCCTTGGAAAGGGCCTCTAAAGTGTTGGGGATGCAGAGAAGAGCATCTACTTAGGGACTATTCGCACAAGAAGGAAACTAAGAAGACTACCTACAATATACAAGAAGATGCAACAATGAATGACGCAGGAAAGACTATTCCTAAAATATATGCTACATTGGAGGGTCAACAAGTAGACTACCAAGCTTCAATGGTGGAAGTTCATGGTAAGATTGCTAAGCAAGATATATCTATTTTAGTTGATTTAATATCCAATTATAGTTACATTGCACCTAATATTGTTGATTCATGTATTCTTCATAAATGTAAGCATAAGAAATCTTGGTTAGTTCAGTTGGCTACATGAGTTAAGAGAAAAATTAGTGGGTTGACAAAATATTGCCTAGTGGAAATGAATGAATTGTTCACAAGGGTAAATTTCAGTATTTTACCTTTGGGTTCATATGATGTCTTATTTGGCATGGATTGGTTAATATAACATAAAGTAAAGTTAGATTGTTACAATAAGACCTTTGAATGTATAGATGATGAGGGGAATTCAAGTTTAGTGAAAGACACTTTGAGATCCATCTCTATAAGACAAATGTTTTCCTTAAAACTAAAAAGGAGTTTCAGAAAAGGTTGTCAATCATATATAGTTCATGCATTGGAGTCAACATAAAACAAAGGGTCAAAGTTTGAGGACTATCCAATACTTCAAGAATTTAAGAACGTATTTCCAAATGAGATACATGGGTTACCTCCTAAGAGAGATATTGATTTCTCAATTGATATTATGTCTGATTATTCTCCTATATCAAGAGCTCCATATAGAATGAGTACACCTGAGTTGATGGAGATGAAAATGCAACTACAATAATTGTTAGACAAAGGGTATGTTAGACCAAGTGTGTCTCCTTGGGGAGCACCAATACTGTTTGTGAAGAAAAATGATGATGCTCTTAGATTATGCATTGATTACATATCGTTGAAAAAAATGTCAGCGAAAAATAAGTACCCTTTACCTCAAATTGATGATTTGTTTGATTAGGTAAGAGGGGAAAATGTATTTTCAAATATTGACTTGAAATTGAGATATCATCAAGTCATGATTAAAGATGATGATATTCATAAGATGACCTTCATAACATAATATGGTCATTATGAGTTCATGGTGGTACCATTTGGATTTACCAATGTACCAATCACATTCATACATGTCTTAAGAACAACATTTTCAATAAATACTTGGATAAGTTTGTATTGGTATTTATCGATAACATTCTTATCAGTACTAAATCTGAGGAAGAACATGAGGAACACCTCAGATTGGTTTTGCAGACATTGAGAGAACATTAGTTTATGTCAATTTCATTAAATGTGATTTCTATCAAAGAAAAATCCAGTATTTGGGACAGTTTATATTAGATCAGGGAATTTCAGTTGATCCAAAAAAAACACAATATTTGAGACACTTTATATTAGATCAGGCAATTTCAATTGATCTAGAAAATATCAAGGCCATTATGAATTGGCCCACTCCGAAGAATGTGACAGATGTAAGGTCATTTATGGCACTTGTTGGATACTATATGAGTTTCATAAAGGGATTTTCAAAAACTGTCCATCCCATAACCTGTTTGCAAAATAAAGGAGTAGAGTTTGTGTGGTCTACCAAATGTGAAGAAATATTTCAACTGTTGAAACACCTTCTAACTAGCGCACTAGTTTTAAAGATTATAGACCCAAATAAAGACTTCATAGTGTGTGTAGATGCATGTAACGAAGGATTGGGTGGAGTGCTTATGCAACATAATCACATGTTACACTATGAATATAGGAAATTGAAGGAACATGAAATGGATTATGTTACCCATGACCTGCAACTTGCAGCCATAATACATGCATTAATTATGTGGCATCATTATTTGATGGGTAGAAAATTTGTTTTGATGACGGACCATAGTGGATTAAGACATCTATTCGATCAACTTTACTGGAATTCTAGATAGGAAGATGGTTGGTATTTATCAGTGAGTATGATTTTGAAATCAAATACATAAAGGGAAAAGAGAACAAGGTAGCAGATGCACTCAGTAGGATCAAGCAAGTTATACACTTAGAATCTACTAGTACTTCTGAATATGATTTGAACTCCAAAATAAAAGAAGCTTTGTGTGAGGATGAGTACTTCCTACAAAAAAAATGATGGCTATCAAATCACTGAAGAAGGATTAATGATCTATAAGTATAGATTGTACATTCCTGATTCATTGGAGTTAAAGAAACTCAACTTGGATGAAATGCATAAGTAACCTTAGGTAGGACATCCATGTTATTAGAAAAATTATTATTGTAGTAAGGAAACAATACTTTTGGCCTAGAATGAAAAATGAAATTGCTTATTATATTGCAATATAATTAGAATGTCGATAGGTTAAAGTATAACATAAACAATCAACATGTTTGTTGCAACCTTTATTTGTTCTTGAATGGAAATGGGAAGTGATAATCATGGACTTTATCATAGTTTTTCTGAAGATAGAAAGACAATATGATGCCATGATGGTTGTAGTTGAAAAATTGAGCAAAGCTACTCACTTTATCCCTATAAAGTCCACATTTAAAGTAATCAATATTGCGTAAATTTTCATGAAGGAAATTTTTAGATTGCATGGAATACCTACCACGATTATATTTGGCAGAGACTAAAAGTTTACATCAATATTTTGGAAAGGATCATTCAAAATATTGGGTACACAGTTAAATTGCAGTTGGGCGGATAGAAGGGATTGATCAAATACTAGAAGACATGTTTTGCATGTATGTCATGAATAAACCAAATAAATTGGAATACTACCTGCACTTGGTAGAGTTTTCCTTTAATAATGGTTACCAAGCATATTTAAAAATGATTCCTTTTGAGAAACTATATGGTATAAAGCGTAATACACTTGTAAGTTGGGACAACCCAGTAAATAGAATCACACTTGGATTGGAAATGTCGAAATAAATAGAGAAATAAGTCATTAAGATCAAACAAAAATTGAACACAACCCAAGATAGACATAAAATTTACGTAGATAGAAACATAACACATAAAGAATTCAAAGTTGGAGAACATGTGTATCTTAAAGAGAAACCACACAAGAGTTTCCTAAAGCATGGAGCCTATGCCAAACTTGCACCCATATATTGTGGACCATTTGAAATTTTGGAAAGGATAGGACCAATAGCTTATAAACTTGCTTTCCTTGCAAATATTAAAACACATGATGTTTTTCATGTCTCTCTGCTTAAAATATATGTACATGATTTTAACCATGTTTTTAATTGGGTTGTTATCCAGGTGGAACTAGAGGGATAGTTCCATCTCGAACCCCTATGCATATTAGACAGGAAAGTCACAATGCTCCAAAATCAAGCCATCACTTGGGTAAAAGTGTAATGGAGGAACTTTGGGCCAAATGAGACCACTTGGGAGATGGAGGATGCAATGGGAGAGGCATATCCATCCATGTTTTCATCATAGACATTGTTGAAATAAAGGAACAACGAGGATGGTGTTATTCCAAGGGGGAGGGGGTGTAATATCCCAATTTTACTCCTTGAAATATTTGTAATTAAATTGTTAAATACTTTGCATGGATATTTTATTTTCTGCTATACTAGCACCATGGGGTAGATATACCATGGTGCTATGAATATTTTAAGAATTTTATTTTTGTAGTTAATAGAGAAAAAGACCAAGACCGACAGAGCATGAGCGCTTAAAGGGGTTATGATACCACAAAAGGGGAAAAATGAGGGAGTCTAAGGGGGGTTTATGCCTAAAAACATATACCTTATGTTACCTTGAACCTTCACTCATATCAAAATATGAGTTTTCAAAGTGAAAAGAGGTTATGAGGAGTGGATGAAACAAATTCCTCAACCTAATCCATCATTTTCTAAAAATTAGCAAGCTATCTCTCCTACATTATTGGAATTAGGAAGAAGTTGAATTGGAATTCTCTTTCTATCATTTATGCATGGACAATTTGAATGAGGATGAGACTATTGGAAAAAGGGAAGGAATGGAGTTTCAAAGAGTTGGACAACAAAAAAAGAAAGCTAAGTCCATGATAGATAGACTGGTGATGAAATGGAGTTGTTAGACCTGGAAAATGTGCTAATAAACCAAGGAGATTGTTAAGGCCCCTAGGCCCCTATGTTAAGTCCCTAATAAGCATTCATTATTAGTTTATTTGTTATATTAGTAGGTCGGCTAGAACCTTTCATTGTACCCTTTCATTATAATTGTATCATTTGTCTCCTATATATATATACCAAGGAGACCTAGTCTTAGGATCATCATATTTTGTCTTGTGAATTTCTATATTGTAAAATGAGGTTTCCCCCCTCAAAGTGGATTGCAGTAATTGAATTTCTATCACTTTCAAGGAGCTTGGTTCATAACATTTGGTATCGAGAGGATCGATCCTAGAGTTTTTATGCTTCAAACAAGTCATCTTAGCATTTTTCGGTATAAAATTGTTTCTGGGATGGCTTCAAATAGAACATTTTGGAGGTTACTCAGGATACATATCACAGTACAACTAGTAAAAAATTCAAGTTTAGTTTTTTTTTTTTTTTCCCGTTATATTTTCAAAGATATAGCCTATGGAAATAGGGTTTTTGGCTCATCCTGAAACCATTTTTAAATGATTTTGGAAATTTTTTACTATAACTTTTTTCTGGGAAGTTTTAGATAGTGAAATTTTATGGAGTTTGAGGATAATTATCATAATATAGGTGGTAAGAACATCAGGTTCTAGCTCACTATAGTTTTGGAGATATAGTCCATGAAAGACAAGGTTTGGTACTGATACTGAAATCAATTATCTTGGCATTTGCACTGCAATTTTTTTCAGTGAAGTTTCAGACTCTGAATTTTTCAGAATCTGGAGTTGACACAATGAGTTAAACATGGAAAATATTTCAGATTTTAACTCATTTCGTTTTATGATATATTTCTTGTGGAAGTAAGGGTTTTTGCACAAGTTATTTTATGGTGATTTTAAGAGCCTTTTATGTGGTTAGAAAGATCATTTTAAAAATAAATTTAGAGATGTGTTACGACATCTTTAAGTAGCATAGGATATATCATTAAGTAGGTAAAAATTCAGTTGGGGAAGAATACACAGAGGAAATACACATGATTTCACGTGGTTGAAAATACATTGTTTCACTTGGTCGGAAACCCCTATAGCCCATGTTGGTACCCATTCAAGTAGTACTGCATTAGACAATACCTGTAGAGAGAGTCTCACTTCCACTTACCTTTGGGTATACAGGAAGCCTCCTAGGTATACCTCCAACCTTAGATAAGATATTATGTCATCTCATTGCTATAGTGCACCAAGAACAATACTCGGGAATACCACTCTCTAGTACCTGGGTAGTTGGGTATTACAACTAAGGGAATGCTTGAGCCTCCTTACTTAGTGACCTAAGATATTGGGCCGAGTACTATTGTTGGATCTTGTATGTATATCAAAGAACTATAGCACCTGACACTCCCTTGTCCTTAGGACCTAGTAAAATTTTTCCATGGTTCCAAAGAAAGATCCAAAATTTACTTCACCAATTAAACCTCCTAAAATATCCTCCATGACTCATGAATAAAATTAGGAGATACAAAATGAGCTATCCAAATTTGACAATCAAATCAATGAACTGAATGATAGGGCAATGGAAAATATTGATTTGATAAATACTTAAATAGAAATGGGAAGAAATATGGATGAAAATAAGGAACTGATGGAATGAAAGATGAAACAATTGGAATAGAAGATTATAGGATCCTTAAATGGGAGGCTCCCTAAAATTGATAAGGTGTCTGAAGGGACTCATGAAAATAAGGGTAGTATTTAGATTGAAAAAATTTCCAATAATAATAATTTTCTAAGGGAATTTAACTCCAATAGTGGAGTTATATATGGATGGTTCCAAAAAGGAGTGAACCTTCCCAAGGTTGAATTAAATATTTTTTATGGAACAATTGTCTTTCCTTGGGTGAACCAATTAGAGCAATATTTTGAACTACATAATATTATGGCTAATAAGAAAAAGATTCACATAGCAACTTGAAGTTTGAGATAAAACCATATCAATGGTATCAATGGGTAGTTAAAATGAAGCCCCATTCTTATCATTATACTTGGGTTTTATTTACAAGAGACTTAGAAGCATGGTATGGAATTTTTTGGGAACAAGTATACTTCAGTCAATTGACAATAATTAAGCACAAGGGTGGATAACATAAGTGATGAACATTTGTTGGAAGCTTACATGGGTGGATTAAAAGAAGACATTAAACATGAGATGTTCCTAAAACATTTTGAAAATATCATGGAAGTTATGCAATTTGCTTGTCATATTCAAGCCAATAATAAGGCTACACAAAAGTATACCATTGGAGCATATGTAGGAAGTAGACATCGTTTTGGGGTTCATAAGACAACCTTACCTCAACTTACTCAAATATCACAGAAGGAAATGGAGGAAATAAGAGAAAAAGGACTATGCTTTGGTTGTAATAACAATTGACAGGTCAAAAGGGCATAAATGTCAAGAAACTAAATTTTTCACCTTAGAAAATAATGATGAAGAGGAAGTGGAGGCATCTACACAAAGAAATGGGGAAGAACTTGTCGACTTAAAAGTGCAGGAAATAGAGGTTGAAATTATGTACAACATTGATTCAGACAAGTGAGAAATATCTATTCATGGATTGGCAAGGTTTTCAACACCTCAAACCCTGAAGATTGTAGGTTACATTAAGAAGAAAAAAGTTATAGTGCTCATTGAATTAGGTAGTAACCATGAATTCATTGATAAAATATTAGCAGAGCACATCAATTATTTTGTATATCCAATGACAAATTTTCAAGTTTTGGTTGCCAATGGGAGGGAGTATTAATTTTGTGGGAAAATGCCACAAAATTAAAATAAGTATGGGATAATATAATTTGGAAATCCCAATGTATGCCATTCCCATTGGAGGTGTAGATGTTTTTCTAGGGATTCAATGGTTGAGAACATTAGGTACAATTTCTGCAAACTATAACGAATTATTCATGAGATTTGAATTGGAAGGATTTCAATATGAACTCAAAGAGTTAAAATCTATAACTTCTCAAGTCATCAACTCTCATAGGATTAAAAATATCATAAAAAAGGGTAGCAAGGGAGTTGTGGTTAAAATTTGTTCTATGGAAGTTAAAGAGGAAGATGAAAACATTTTATAGGAATTAATATGCACTTTGGAAAAGCATTATAGGGTCTTCCAATAAATTCTTAAAGGTCTACCTCCATATAGAGATCATGAACATCAAATCAAGATAATACCAGAAAGTACTCCTCCTAATAAGAAGCCTTATAGATATCTGCATCAACAAAAAAGGGAGAATGAGAAAATAGTACAAGTCATGCTGGATTTAGGTATTATTCAACCAAGTAGGAGTTCATTTTTAGCTCCAATAGTGATCGTGAGAAGAAAAGATAATTCTTGGAGCATGTGTCTTGATTATAGAGATCTAAAAAAAATCACCATAAAGGATAAATTCCCTATTACAAATATTGATGATATATTATATGATATTCATGGAGTGGGTTATTTACAAAGGTAGATCTTAAATCAAGATACCACCAGATCAGATTAAGAAAATACGACATTCCCAAAACAGATTTTAGAGCTCATGATGGGAACTTTGAGTTCTTGTTCATGCTTTTTGGGTTGACTAATACTCCATCTTTTCAAATTCTTATGGACAATTTTTTTCGACCCCATATTATAAATTTTGTGTTGGTTTTCTTTGATGATATACTTATCTATAGAAAGTCATGGGAAGAACACATTAAACGCATGGATCAAGTCCTACAAATTCTTGAGAACACTCAATTGTATGTATAAAGATCCCAATGTTCTTTTGGGAAACAAGAAGAAGAATATTTGGGTCATATTGTTTCAAGGGAAGGGGTTAAGATTGTTGGTTGTGGAGCCTGATTATGTTCCTGATTTAGAGGTCCTTGCTTTCAGCCATGTTTATACCCCATGAATACTTTACACCCCAGAAGTATGTACACTCTTCCACACGGGGGAGTGCAGAGGGGGGGTACCCCCTCTACGGGGTCCGGGGGGCCTATCCCCCCGGCTGGGGGGTTCGGGGGCAAAGCCCCGGAAGGAAAAATTGCCTTGTAAATGTATATTGTAATTTCATTGTAAATCTGGACCGTTCATTATAAGGTCGTAGATCTAATGGTAGAAATTATGTTAGGGTTTTTTTCCCTAGAAGGCAACCCTCTATTATGAGGGAAATGTATTGTGGCTATGCATTATGGCGAGTATTGTATTTTGAGAGAGGAGACTGTGAGAGAAAAAAGAGGAAGTTACAATGGGTTTTGCTGTAGGTTGTGTTAACACTAAAAAACGCACTGACATTTTTGATGGAAATATGCCTAATATTGTAGGGAAATTTTCAATAGCTTCCCAAGCTCCAAATGTAGATCTGAAAGCATCATTGGAAAGTTCAAGATTTGTATATGTCGATCGACTATTTAAACATGCAAAACAGACTCTCCGTGACCAAGAAAATTGATTTTGAAAAAATCTGCACTTTCACCAGCGCAGAAGGCAGAATTATGGCTAGTTAGCTGTGGAAAGTGGCGACTTTCCACAGCGCAGGAGCAGATTTTCGGGTAAGTTAGCTGTTGAAAGCTGTCATGACCAAAATAGCCAAATTTTCGCCCAGATCAGGAATTTTTGGGTTTGAATGGTTTGAATTCTTCTTCACTAAGCTGGTTATGAATTATCAAATCAAAATATTAAGGCCTTTCTTGGAGATGAAAGTCAAAAGGGCATTTTTTGACTAGATTTAGTGATTTTCAAGGGCAAAATGATAGGGATTTTTGGCACACATCATCAAATTCGAATTCCACTTTCAAAGGAACAGATCAAAGAGCCTTGGAA
>ML793916.1:67118-88118 GCA_009831015.1 Picea engelmannii
GGAAGCTATATTATCTTGCTATTGTATGTAGATGACATGCTTGTTGCAGGGTCTAATATGCAGGATATAAATATGCTCAAGAAGAAATTAACCAATTCATTTGCGATGAAGGATTTGGGTGCTGCAAAGAAAATCCTTGGCATGAGAATAACAAGAGACAAAAAAATCGCAAATTGTCATTGTCTCAGGGTGAGTACACAGAGAAGGTGTTGGAGATGTTTAGAATGCAGAATGCAAAACCAGTTAGTACACCTTTGGCCAACCATTTAAAATTAACTAAGGAAATGTGTCCCAAGACACAGGAGGAGATAAAATACATGTCCAGGGTCCCTTATTCATCAGCAGTTGGAATCTTGATGTATGCAATGGTTTGCACAAGACCAGATATTGCACATGCAGTGGGAGTTGTGAGTAGGTATATGAACAATCCAGGTAAAGAACATTGGGAGGCAGTAAAGTGGATTCTTTGGTATTTGAGAGGTACTGCTACTCATGCATTATGTTTTGGAGGTTCAAACACTTTTCTACAGGGATATGTTGATTCAGATATGGCAGGTGATAAAGACAGCAGGAGGAGCACCACAAGGTATGTTTTTACTATAGGTGGAACAACAGTAAGTTGGATTTCAAAACTGCAAAAGGTTGTTGCACTTTCAACAATAGAGGCAGAGTATGTTGTTGCTACAGAGGCTAGTAAAGAGATGATTTGGTTACAAAGGTTTATGGAGGAATTGGGAAAGAAGCAGGAGAATAGCAGGTTGTATTGTGACAGTGAGAGTGCAATTCATCTTGCAAAGAACTTAGCCTTCCATTCAAAGACTAAGCATATACAGTTGAGGTACAACTTCATACGATCTGCCTTGGAATATGAACATTTGAAGTTGGAAAAGATACACACTAGCCATAATCCTGCAGACATGTTAACAAAGGGAGTAACCAGAAAGAAACTGAGTTCCTGCTCAGTTTCAGTTGGTCTTCAAGAATGAATATGAAGATGAGAAATTTGTCAGGTCCAAGAAGGTTCAGAGTCCATCATATATTACAGTGGTGGAGTTGTTGAGATCAGTCTCCAAGTGGGAGATTGTTGGTTGTGGAGACTGATTATGTTCTTGATTCAGAGGTCCTTGCTTTCAACTATGTTAATACCCCATGAAGACTTTACACCCCAGAAGTATGTACACTCTTCCACGTAGAGGAGTGCACAGGGGGGGTACCCCCTCTATGGGGTCCGGGCGGCCTATCCCCCCGGTTGGGGTGTTCGGGGGCAAGCGGGCCCTCGAAGGAAAAATTGCCTTGTAAATGTATATTGTAATTTCATTGTAAATTTGGACCGTTCATTATAAGGTCGCAGATCTAATGGTAGAAATTATGTTAGGTTTTTTTTCTCTAGAAGACAACCCTATGTTATGAGGGAAATGTGTTGCGGCTATGCATTATGACGAGTATTGTATTCTGAGAGAGGAGACTGTGAGAGAAAAAAGAGGAAGTTACAACAGGTTTTTTTGTAGGTTGTATCCCTTCATTTGTTGGATAACAATAAAGGAAGGACCTCACAATTTCTCTGGTGGACATAGCCCACACTAGGTGAACCACGTAAATCTGTGTCTCTCTTGTATTGTGTATCTTCTGTGTTTTGTTTCTGCATTTGTTTTATTTTATTGCTCCGCGGTCCTATTTTTATAACAAAGATGGATCCTAAAAAGATCCAAGCTATTACAAAACGCTACTCCCAAGAACATCAAGAGTCTTAGAGGATTTTTGGGTCTTACAAGATATTATCAAAAATTTGTTAAGAATTATGCACACATTGCATGCCCACTCACATATCTCTTGAAGAAAAATTCATTTGTATGGAATGATAAGGATACTTTGGCATTCCCTCTCTTAAAGGATGCCATGTCTTCTACACTAATATTGGAAATCTATGATTTTGGTAAAACGTTCGTAGTAGAATGTGATGCATTAGGACTAGGAATGGGAGCAATATTGACACAAGGGAGACCATTGGATTTTGAAAGAAAACAATTCAAGGGAAAATATTTGGTGAAATCTACATATGAAAAAGAAATGGAAGCCATTTTATATGCAATAGAAAAATGGTGACAATATATCTTTGGGAAATTTAAATTCAAGACAAACCATGATAACCTAAATTAATTTTTGGAGAAAATATTATCATCAGAAGAGAAATACAAATGGCTAGAAAAAATGCAAGGGTTTGATTTTGAAATAATCTACAAAAAGGGGAAGGACAATGTAGTAGCAGATGCACTTTCTAGAATAGAGGAAGCCTAAAGCTTATATTCTATTACATCTTCTATTCTTGTGTGATTGGATGAAGCTCACCATGAATGGAAAAATGACAACAATATTAAACAAAAAATACAATGCATAAGGAAGGGATGAATTCTATGGAACATTGGGAGTGGAAGGGAGATATACTTTGGTATAAGAGTATAATATTTGTATGCCCTCAATCAAAATTGAATCAACAAATATTGAAATGTTTCAAACAAACTTTAATTATTATTAACATGCATAGTGAAATTTGATAAGTATTGGGACTTGGTTATGATTTTGGTATTTTCAATATTGTTGGAATAGGGTACACCACGAGTTTTCTGAAAGTAACACAAGGTTCCAATATCATGGAGGGTTTATGCATTGATGTGTTTGTTTTTACAATGAAATTATTATGTTATGTTGTTCCATACATGTTGTACCTTTTAGAAACGGATATGCAAACCATGTTTATTATGATCTTGTGCAACATGTTTTCCTTAAATTGCAACTATTTACAGGGAAGTTATATAGAAATTTGATATAGTAATTGATGGTGAAATATTTTTGTTGATGCTTTGAATTTAAAAATTGTACATTAGATCCTATTTTGATGATCTAATGCAGGAGGTTCAGTACATGAATCCAAACATCAAAAGGTAACTAATGCCTAATTTTTTGGTTGATTGGAGCAACATCTCATTCTACTACATGGTAAATTAAGACAACATGGTAACAACCTAGTGTTGAGCACTCAACACACCCTAAAAAGCCTCTATCAATTTTTAACTTTTGGGGTACCACTTAATCTTTGCACTGTCTGAATTCAATTTTCTTTTGAAGAATGTTTTGTCTTTGCTTGTTTTGTTAATGCTCATTATCTATTCACATTTGTTTAAATTAATGAAACTCCATGAATTAAAAGGGATTAACACTTAAATAAGGAATCAAACAGCCAAAACACTTCACCTGACACGCTCAAAATTCGACATCGGAAGGAATTAAGAGGTGAAAAAGAATTACTCGAAAAACCTCAATCGTCAAGTGCCGATCTTCATCGGTATCAGTGAAAGGAAGTTTTGTTTCATGACAAATATCACATATGGACATCACAGATAGACGATACCGTTTCGTCATTGGTAAAAGGCGAAGGGAGTAAATGTTAAGGAAGAAATAAACGATATCGTCGATAGCCGATACCCGACGTGCTTGTCGGAATCGGGGAAGATCAAACCGCGATGAAAATTTCAACCATGTTAAAGAGTTTTATCTGATCACCGGTTCCCGAAGCGTTTCGGCATCAGGAGTTTTTTTAGGAAGCTAATCCAAAGAAACTCATGATAATTTCATCCCCAATCGTCGACGCATGATACCTTTTCGGCATCGGTGAGCTCAGGTTTATTTTAGAACGCACAACTTGGAGAAACTCCTGACTCTGACTAATACACGCGAATTAAGTCATCGGTCTTCAACGCCACGTGTCTTTGCCATATTGGAGAAACTGTACGGTCTAGATTAACCCTGAGTCATTCTTGGTCCCCTAAATCCAAGTCACACCTCCGAGCCAGTTTTTCCAAGTCAACACCGTACGATGAAATCGATCGGCGTTGGAGGTTTTTTGCAGAAGGATATCAATGAAAGTGCCCATAACACATTGTCGATCCCCGATCCACCCACTAAGAAAGAAAAACCATGGGAAGTTTTAGCGCTAGGTACGTTTAGATTCAGAGCATTTAAGGGACTAATTAATTCCAAATCTCGCATCAGTTGATACTTCATGTGCGAATCAAAACAACCATTTGAAATTACTGATAGAACACATCACCCTCTGTGCCTCCGTCATCAACCCACGATGAATTTATGTTGTAGAGATTCGGCGGTAGATTTGTTTGAATTCCACTCATCACCCAGATTAAATGGTTGATATGACAAGGTAAGTTCTTGATCGGTTTAAATTCTCTTGAGCCAGTGTAAATGAAACCATTATGTGCGCAAAGGATTTTCATAGCATCTAGAGGAGAAAGACGAGCAATTCAAATGTTGTCGAGACCCCGAACAATGCCTCCAAGAAAACCAACCACCAGACGATCTCCGAGGGCGCCCAAGCTAAACCAAGACCGAAACCAGTCATCAAAACATCTACAAATAAGGTGTTCACTCAACCTCCGGCCTTTGGAGACACAGAGGCAAGAACCGAGACCAAGGCAGTACTCCCACATTGGGGGGAAATCTTCAAGAAGATCATCAGGGAAGAATTCCCGGAATACGTCCCACACAGTGACCCATATGTGAGAGTGATCGACGATGAAGTTTTTCCGAATATCAAAAAATCGTACCTACACATTGTAGCAAGAAGAACTCTAGTGTTCCCCTACATAGAACTCCTAAAGTGGCTCATTGAACACACGAACATGCAATTTTTTTTTATTAATGACGATAATGGTGAGTGTGTCGGAGTGTTCCTTCCGGTGGAGGTCCAAAAGTATTACAAGCTCAGAGACTCAAAGGAGCGACTGAACACTGATTTTTTCATGAAATTCTATGAGCGCCATGACACCAGCTGGGTAATGGCCTCCTAGTGGAGAGAAGATGAGAAATTCACCAACCGGAATTTCGGCTGGTACCAAACGACCAACCTAAGAGAACCATACATCTTCCTAATGGTTCTCATCTGCTGGTTGTATGGGGAGAAAGACTGCTTCATATTTTCGGAGGCGTGGATGCCTATAGTATACACAGTGGCTATTTTCAGGAGCGACTTCAACTGGGGAGCCATCATTTCAAAGTAGCTGAGCATCTGCATACAATAGGCCCAAATGCCGAAAGAAGGGGAGACTCCAGCGTTATACATAGAATCGTACTTGTTGGATGTCATGTGTGCCAGGAACGTCTTCACCGACATGAACCTAACATGGCATGTCACGTCCATGTATATTTTAGCGTCTTATGGAAGAACAGGTACAATAAATCCTACTCCATCATCTGCGATGAATTCATTGCATGCATTTATTTTATTATTTTCAAGAAAGAATGCCCGAGACTGTCGGTTGCGACCAAAAATATGATATCAAAGGTTGGCCACTAGTATTTGGATGAGTGTGATACCTACAGAAGGGTTTTTGGGGCAACCAGAGCACCACATATTTTACCTGTGCAGCCCCGACTATCTTGTAGTAGGGGAGATATGATACCAGACCATCTTGCAAGGCTACAATGCCACTTTGGTCAAAGATAAGAAAAGGGCATTCATACCTTATGGATTCCATGTGGGCTTATACATGGTGAAAGACACCGCTCA
Organism: Picea engelmannii; assembly: GCA_009831015.1. NCBI lineage: Eukaryota > Viridiplantae > Streptophyta > Pinopsida > Pinales > Pinaceae > Picea > Picea engelmannii. The sequence continues at coordinate 72,697 of ML793916.1, forward strand.
GGCCAAGCAAGAGGGACTGAGCCAATTGGAGTTCTGATTCTAGACCAACTGATTTTGGAAGCACGACCCGAAGGGTCTAGTCTTGAAACATGCTTCTCAAGTATCATCCTGCTGTCCATACGCCCACGACAAGTTTGAAGATGAGGTCTTCACAGAAAATGCCCAGGATTGGGACAAAGTTGTGGCAAGGATGGCCAATCCCAAAATGACCAGGTTAAAATCCATGAGCCTGGATGAATAGGCGATGATCCTAGAACAATCATCTCAAGTGGCCCTCAGGGTCAGAGAAGAAATGATAGCAGCCGAAGAAGTAGAAGCAACAGAAGACCCCCATATAGCCCCAGTGCAAGGTAGAGGTACCCCCATGGCTCAGGATGCACGGGAGAGGGGGTTACTCATGATATAACATGCGCAGTGGATAATTGATCGGTTACAATATGACCTAGACCTCATAAGTATGACAAGGATCCCCGACGACAACCCAGATGAAAGCCAGATGGGCCCAAGCTGCCCTGAAATGATAGACATCGATGAAATCATCGGGTTAGACGACCTTGATTTCACAACACCACCGACCGAATCACCGACATGCATTTCGACACAGCCAGAGACGGTCGGGACTTTAGAGAGAACAAGTGCACCAAATCCCCTGAGTGAACTAATTAAAATCTATGATGATGATGAGAGCCCGGAGGTATCCCTTGTGACCCCTGTACACATTGAAGAGGAAAAGGGACTAGAGAAGACATCTTCCCCTATTCCCGACACTCAAATTCCAAAGCTTCTATGGAACGAGCAAGAATTTGAGAGTGTCCTAGAAACTAAGCTGCCCAATGCACCAGAAACCAAAGCGGCCAGTCTGAAGGACGAGCCAGGGTCGGGTGAACCAAAGGAAGAAGCTCTACAATGGGAAATAAGTGTCTCAACGACCAATGATCAATTAAGTACTGAGCCTACCCCTGATGCCTCAATGTCAATTGGTACTCAACTCCCCGATGAGCGACAAATAGAATTTGGGACTTCAAAACACGGGGAGGAAGTTCAAGGACCCAGTCTTGAACAAGTATATACCATCGGGAGTTTGGGGAATACACTCACCTAGGGAGATCAACAAATCCTTGAACTCATGGATGAAGTAGCTGACATACATGCCATCACTTATGATCAGAAAAGGAAGGCTATTGTCCAGAGAACCGCCAAGAAGAGGAGGATAACTTTAGATCGCTCCATCCTCTTTACTACTGAGGAAAACCTGATCAACGCAGAGCAGCTAAAACGTCCGAACTTATCAATGCAGGGATGGCAATATCAGATGCCACCCTAGACAAATCTAAAAGGGATGAAGAGGAGCTGGTTGTTTCTTTAAAGGAATTGGAACATTTGCGCCACTTGGCGAAGTATTACCAGGACATCACACAGGTCGCGGTGTACCTAAGGAACAAATTCAAGGAGGCCTACAACAAGTTTACAGATGAACGACACCTATTCATTGCAAGGATATTTGAGCTTCAGGAAGACACCCTCATGGAACTTGCGATGTGCAAAGATATGGAGATGTGGTACAAGAAACCACAACAGGCCATGGAAATAATTGAATATATCAGCGCGGTGCAAAAGGGACGAGACGCCGAAGAGTACGACATCCAGGTGTTGATGGAAAGAAATGTTGACCGCATAAGGAAATCCGTTGATTATTGGGTTAAGATGTCCTAGGAACCCCATTGAGAAATCCAAGAAAAATGGGCCAAGTGCGAGAAAAAATGGATCAAGATCAATCGGGTGATGAAAGACATTGGTCTCCCTGAGTTTGGCACAGCCGATGACTTTGTCGACTTGCATGACATAGTCAAATCACACACCGAGCAAGATTCATCATGGGCTGAAGAAATAGCAAAGGTGACAGACACGATGCCAGGGCAGGTGCGAAATTTTATGGAACACCCGATCAAAGCTCGAGCTATGCTGCAATAGTTAAGTGCCAGTGTAGTCAAGTATCGGGCACATGCGGTAGAGATAAGAGAGATTCATTCGACCCCGATGGAACAACATATATTCCCATATGCCAACACCTGGGAGGATCTGTTCATCAAGTGGTCGAAGTATTAGAAGAGTCACCCTCTTAAGTGATATCTTGAGATGACCCTTAGAAAAACTCATAGGAGAGAACGCCATGTCACGAATTTTGTTTTACTTATCTACACTTTAGTTGTTATTTTTAGTTAATTTTATGTTATAAATAAGAGCATTGACCGATTAGTTAGAGGCCAATGGTTGTTGCAAGAAACTCTCATTTTTGGTTTTGTTAAGAACTATTTCAGAGTTGCCTTTAATTGAGAAGTCCTTTTAGACCAGAGACAAGTTTGTGTTTTCATCAAATGCGTGTATGATAGGATGTGGAGAAGAACTATTTATTATTTCGTCTCATGAATGGATGTTGTAACGAGTAAGAGCTACTAAATCTATTGATAATTTATCTGATGCAATGCTTTACAGTTCTTTCTTTAATTATGCAAATAAATCTTTGTGTTAGTATGTGATTGATGATTAGAGTTGAGTGAATTATTTTACTTTCCATCGTTTATCACATGCATGTTTTCTTTTGACAATTTGTATCTCAGTCAGTAATTGGAATGCTCACACGGTTAACGTATTAGTACTAGTCATGTGGTAGACGATCACCGCCTGCATGATAGATTAAAGGGTTATCCCAAGCTCAGCCTCTTCTCCAATAGTTAAACTTGTTCCCACTTTGTTACCTAGTTGGTTTATACCCACTTTCATCTTATATCGGTCCCACCTAAGTGAAAATACAAAAATAGAACGTTTGAACTGAAAGAGAGACCTTAAAAAGAAAACGTAAGCCCATCGATTAATTGGATGGATCGCAAGATCTGGAGAACCATTCCACCATTAAATGTTGTAGAGTCTAATTGGGCGTTGGTGGTGGGTTTAGTTCCTGCTGTTGAGTTAAAGGGACTTTGGACCCCATCAACACCTAGGAAAAATATCACCAAAGAATATTCTAGCATTCAAGATGGCACTTCCTATAACCAAGGATGAGATGCACCTTACTATTAAAGCACATGCATAAACTATTGTTTGAATGTAAAATTATTTTCTCATTCAACTCAAAATATTCCACAAGTGATATAAAACTTCTCTTCACTCTTTTGCTTGCAACAAATTTTTTCAATACAATGAGAATGATTCTTAACCACTCCTTCCTTCGGAAAGCAAGAACAAGAACTATATACAAAGGGAAAAGTACATATAATTTCAACAACTATCATTATTCATGAAAGTTCACAAATCTAACTGCTTCAAAGAAAACAAGAGTTCTTTTCATTTGCAATATCATTTCAACAACAATTATTCAAGAAAACTAACAAAAGATTAAACCATGGCCATATCCTTCTTTGGTTTTTTACTATTGTGGAAAGCACAAGTAACCATTGATTAATATAATAGTTCTCTATCTTTATTAAGAAAAATAGAGCACTGACATGTGAAAAAACAAATATTCGATCCAAGGAAATTATGAAAGTCATCCTATACCTCAGATTTTGCCTTTCCTTCTTCTTGACAATGTCTAAAACTCACAAATGTAGTGAATCCTCTAGTATAGAAATTCCAATATCGTTCAACACCTCTCCAGTGTTTACATCACTACAGGAACATTTTTTTTCTTAATGGGGACACTCCATACAAGCTAAATATGATTGTTTTCACTTCAAGGATGGGCATGCTCAATTCAAGGGTGAAAACAAGCCTGTATCCAACTACAAACTACTATGTAGTAATGGATACTCAAGAACGGTGCATTAGAGATCAAACATATTATAATGGGGTTGTTATTATATTTTTAAATGGGTAATGATGTCAATGAGCTTGTGAATCACTATGCTTCACTCCATGATGAGGAAAATCATTTTTTGCTAGTTAAAATATATCTACATAGATTCAAACATATAATATTAATGGAGAAAGAGTAAGGAATATAAAGGAAACAAAGAGGGAGATGCTTGGGCAACATATAGCCTTAAGAAGATGAAATTATTTTCATTCCGATTTGAAGGGGGAGTTATAATCCAAGAAAATATTTCCAACCTAAAGTAAAGGACAAGTCATTTGGTTGAGGAGCTAAGAGGCCAATCATTGCTTTAGAATGAAAATTTATGACTTAGGTGAGAGATTTTCATTTATTGTCTAAATCATCAAGTTTCAAGGGGCATAGACGCTAATCCCTCACTTGTGAAGGTAGACTAGCAGTTGAGGTGAGAAATTTTTCTTTCTTATCTAAACCACTACGTTTAGTATGGAAGGAGAGCCAATTGTTGATGATTGCAGCTACGTGAGGCATTCTCTAGCTTACAAACCTAAGAGAAATCCCCTGAGAGGGGTGTGTGGTTCCTATCTGAGATAGAGAAGGAACATAGAGATGGCCTCCTCCTTACAAAGAGTTGAGAACAACTCCAGATGATTCTCCTATGTAATGCAGTGAAAAAGAAGATCTATAGAGTTGGATGTGCTTGTGGTAGAGCACAAGGTGAATGTGTGAAATCCCAAAGTGTTGGGTGCATCATCATGAGAACATAAATGAATATGATGTATTATCCTCCTCTGAGAAGAAGAGTTGACGAGAAAATAAAGATGAATTTCTTGTGTAATGCATTGGGAAAGAAGATCTGTTGAGTGGACGTGCCTTTGGATGAGCACACGTGAACATGATCCTAGTGGCTGAGCACTAGTGAAGAAGTGGTTCTTCTGTGTAATGAAGTGATCCAGAGATATGGACATCCCTAAGGATGTGCCCCTAGTGGATGAGAACTAGTGGGTGTATAATATCCCTTGTTATATTGTTCAAGAGTCAGACCTGCATGTAACCCTAATTTTAATGTAAAGGGTACAGGTCGGCCCCACCTTAATGTGATTAATAATAAATGTAAAAGATAATTAATCTGGTTAATATTAATTATATTGTGAGCTAGTGAGGTCGGCCCTGTCGTGCCAATAAACACTTTTGTTTATAGGTTCATTCTAGTATAAGTAAAGGTAAATTCCCCATTGAGGAATCATATCTTTCATGTGAGTTTGGAAATTTCAGCAAGTACACCTTTTTGGGAAAAGTGTGCACCTCTCTTGGGTGCTAGTCTTCTAGGGTTTGAGAACCCTCTTGTGTGCTAGGTTTTATTGGTGGTGAATGCCTTTCTCTTGAAGAATATAGCAAAGGATTTGCCTGGTTTTTCTTCCCTTGTTGAGAAGGGTTTCCCAGGATACTTCTTGTGTTCTTGTGCATGGTGTTTCTTCTTGTGATCTTGGTTGCTGCAACATTATTGTTTATGGTTAAGTCAAATGCTAAAATGGAATGAAATCCATGCTTAACCTTTCTTATAGAAAAATCAACATGGTATCAAAGCATAGGTCTTGAAGAACCCATTGCACAAGCTACAAGCTTTTACCAGTCATCCCCACTCTTTTGAAGAACTGTACGACCCTCCTAGGGTTCCTAGAAATTCTATACGACCCTCTTATTTTGGGTGTTTCAGCCCCTAAAAATTGGATGTTGAGGCAAATTTTGGCATAGGAGAGTACGACCTTCTTCAACGTACCTCCAGAGACTCTCAAAACGAAATTCCGAGCATTTTGAAATTTTGGCCCTAGGATTTCACTAATTTCTGCATAAATTTCAGAATTAGGGTTTCTGCAACTCATTGAAAGAGCTCTTCATCTCACCAGTTTTCTCCTATATTTCAAAGGCTTATTGTTGGTAGTCATAAGTCCAACAAAACCTAAAAGTTCTAGCCTAGCCTAGTCGTTAGGTTTTCTAGCCCAATTGACAAGGGTTTGTTAAGAATCTAAAATTATGATGAACATACCTATGATGGAAGATAATCTTGATGGATCAAGCAACTTCAAGTTCCTGGAAGACAAGAATTCATAGGAAGACTTATTGTGGGTGATACAAAAAGGTGACACTATGACTACCCTCTTCATGAAGATGTCAAGAGGACATAGATCAACTAGGTGCCATTGGAGAAATCATATCAGCACCCTCAAGTATGCACTTGTATATATATTATTTGTATCATTTTCATAAGAGAAATTGCAAGAGGAAGGAACCTTCTTGTTGAAGTCATGGATCCAGAGGGATCTCAATGCATTCAGAAGAACAACACACTAGAAGTGAAGACCCCAGGTTTGATTGTTGTAATTGTCATTCATCTAACTTATATTTCTAAAGTTTGCTACATTACAAGTAGGTGTTGTAGCTGTGACAACAATCCTTAAAAAAAAATTGATTCTAGAGATGTACTCATTATTATCCTTTAGGAGATATTCTTGTTTTCTTGTTCCAAACAGGTTAACAACAAAGGAATATGTTTATCCTTCAGAGGGAGCCACTTGACTAAGAGGGAGTCAAAACTATTTGAGAAATAGGAAGAATAGAATGATCATTGATAAAATCAATGCAATAATGCATGATCAGAATCCTTCTATGATTCTATGGGAAGAAGCATGCATGGCACAGTATATGTTCAAAACAAGAATCTTCACCAGACTTTGAAAAACATAACCCCCGAAGAAGTCTTCACTGGAGTGAAGCCTGAGATTGAACACTTCAGGATATTTGGGTGCCTAGTGTATTTTCATGTACCCAAAGAGAAGAAGTCCGAGACAGACCCTTCAGGGAGAAAGGATACGTTTATGGGATAACAGTGAATCTTCAAAAGACATTCCAGATTGACATCTGTGGTCAGAGACAAATTGAGACAAGCAGAAATGTTGTCCTTGAAGAAGAGATAACCTTTCAAAGATCCAGAGAATCTCATATGGAGATTGATAGTGAGACAATGCCTTCTCCCCCTTCAACAGTTCAGACGGAGACATACATTATTCCAGTTGATCCAGTTGCTCCAGTTGATATGTTAAGAGATATTGCAGTAGGGCATAAAAGTTCTGCCTAGGCTCACTCTGCAGGAGGCATAGAAACATACAAGCCTCTCAAGGCACATCCCGAGAGAACAAAGAGATTTTTCAAGCTACTCTTTCAGCCATGGCCCACATTATTGACTTAGAGCCAACTTGTCATAGAGAAGCTTCAGGTGAACAAGTATGGAAAGATGTTATGACTGAAGAATACCAATCTATATTAAAAAATGATGTATGGGATGTTATTCCAATACCAAAGGGAAAGTCTGTAGCGACTTCCAAATGGATTTATAAAATCAAGCATGCTGTTGATGGAAGCATTGAAAAATACAAAGCAAGATTTGTGGCCAGAGGGTTTTCACAATTAGAGAGAGTTGACTATGACGAGACTTTTGCACCAATATCCTGATACATCTCCATCTGATCTATCATTGCACTAGCTTCTTCCATGGGTTGGAAACTAAATCATATGGATGTAAATACAACCTTTCTCAATGGTGAAATTGAGGAACTAGAAGGATTCGTTGTACACAATGAAAGATCTCATGTATGCAGGTTGAAGAAATCCCTATATAGCCTAAAGCAAGCACCATGTGCTTGGTACGAGAAAATGGATGGATTTATGATGAGTTTGGGCTTCAACAAAAGCGTTGTTGATCCAAACTTATATTATCACATTGATGGCAATGAGTGTTTAATTTTGGTCCTATATTTGGATGACCTTTTCCTCATCGGTTCAGAGAGACTCATTGCTGAATGCAAACAAGCATTGACTGCAAATTTTAAATGAAGGATATGGGCTTGATGCACTACTTGTTGGGACTAGAAGTATGGCAGAGAACATATGAGATTTTCCTGAGTCAAGGAAAATATACTATGGAGATACTGAAAAAGTTCGGCATGACATAATGCAAATCCATGCCCATTCCAATGGTAATGGATTTGAATAAAATGAGTGATACTGATTCATGAGATGTAGATCCACATTTATACCGAAAATTGATTGGATCTATGATATATCTGGTTAAAACCAGAACGAACATTTGCTATGTAGTAAATGTGCTTAGCCATTTTATGAGCCAACCGAGACAAAAACACTCAATAACTCCTAAACATGTATTGAGATACTTATGAGGCACAATTGGTTATGGCCTAATATATGCCTCCAGTGTGGACTTGAGGCTGGAAAGATATGCCAATGAAGATTGGGCAGGAAGCGCAGTAGAAACAAAAATCACCTCTGGTTGTTGCTTCACTTTAGGTTCTGCCATGGTTTCCTGGTGTAGCAGAAAACAAATCTCTATGGCATTAAGCACCGCAAAGGCAGAGTACATTGCATTGAGTGTAGTAGTCCGTGAAGCAGTGTGGCTTCGCAAAATTCTGACTGACTTGTTCGATCATGAGATGGATCCTACTACTTTTCATTGTGATAACCAAAGCTTTGTAAAGCTCTCTGAGAACCCAGTGTTTCATGACAGATCGAAACACATTGAAATAAATTATCACTATATCAGAGACATGGTGCAGAGGAAGACAATACACGTGAAATATCTTCTTACTCATGAACATATTGCAGATATCTTCACCAAACCACTTTCCGAGACAAAGTTCGAGTATTTCCTTGAGAGACTTGGCATGGTGGAAAATGCCTCCCTAACTGAGAGGGAGTGTTGATGATTGCAGCTACGTGAGACGTTATCCAGCTTACAAACCTGAGAGAAATCCCTTGAGAGGGGTGTGTGGTTCCTATCTGAGACAAAGAAGGAACATAGATATGGCCTCCTCCTTACAGAGAGTTGAGAAGAACTCCAGATGATTCTCCTATGTAACACAGTGAGAAAGTAGATCTGCAGAGTTGGACGTGCATGTGGCTAAGCAGAAGGTGAACGTGTGAAATCCCAAAGTGTTGTGTGCATCGTCATGAGAACATAAATGAAGATGATGTATTAGCCTCCTTTGAGCATAAGAGTTGACGAGAAACTCCAGATGACTCTCTTGTGTAATGCAGTGGGAAAGAAGATCTGTTGAGAGGACATTCCTGTGGATGAGAACAGGTGAACGTGATCCTAGTGGCTGAGAACTAGTGAAGAAGTGGTTCTTTTGTGTAATGCAATGAGCCAAAGATATGGACATCACTAAGGATGTGTCCCTAGTGGATGAGAACTAGTGGGTGTATAAGATCCCTTGCTATATTGTTCAAGAGTCAGATCCTCCTGTAACCCTAATTGTTATGTAAAGGGTACAGGTCAGCCCCACCTTAATGTGATTAATAATAAATGTAAAAGATAATTAATCTGGTTAATATTAATTATATTTTGATCTAGTGAGGTCAGCCCTGTTGTGCCAATAGACGCTTCTGTTGATAGGTTTATTCTAGTATAAGTAAAGGTAAATTCCCCATTGAGAAATAATATCTTTCATGTGAGTTTGGAAATTTCAGCAAGTACACCTTTTTGGGAAAAGTGCACACCTCTCTTGGGCACTAGTCTTCTAGGGTTTAAACACCCTCTTGTGTGCTAGGTTTTATTGGTGGTGAAGGTCTTTCTCTTGAATAATATATCAAAGGATTTGGCTGGGTTTTCTTCCCTTATTGACAAGGGTTTCCCAGGATACTTCTTGTGTTCTTGTGCATGGTGTTTCTTCATGTGATCTTGGTTGCTGCAACATTATTGTTTATGGTTAAGTCAAATGATAAAATGGAATGAACTTCATGCTTAACCTTGCTTATAGAAAAATCAACACCAATCACTATCTTTAGAAGCCCGCTATCCTTCTAAGTTAGTGATTGAGACTTTGGTTGTTTTTCCTTTCCTTCATAAAAAAATAGTAAATACAATATGATTTCCTTGCTCATAATAGATAATTTCTCCCACCTTAGTCCTCATAACTCAATCACCCACATTGGAGGCTTTATATCCTTTGAAGTTAGTTATTTCACCTTCATTGGGTAAATATTTAGCCTCCAAGTCAACAATTTTACCTTCACGAGTCAAATTGTTGGCTTCAACATCCAACAAACCCCTCAAGTCAAGAATTTTGACTTTGCATTGGAGAAACATTGACTAGGATGGAGGAAGGATTCCTTGTTGGAATGTTGCTTAATTTATTATTTTCTGACACTGGATCATAGCTCTAAAGAGTTGAAACATTGAATTCATGTGGTTGTTGGGTGAGTTAGGAGTTTTTCCATCTCATTGGCAGTAATGGGAAACCTCTGGGGCTCCGACAAATTTATGCCTTGCACACATTGAATTGAGTGATAAAACATGGTATATGAGTTTTCAGATAAATCATTACACCTCCAATGTTGACTTGGGATGAAAATCGAACCCAAATCAAGCCCAATGGATCATTAAAATTGAATTAAAATGGGCACCAATGAAAACCCTTTAATTTTCAGCTTAATAAACCTATAAATTAATTATATGACCCCATATCATTAAATTATCTCTTGAAGTGCATAATGGTCATATAGATATTTCCAACAAGTGGTTGGATGCCCCATTCTATTATTTTCTTAACACCATTCATAATTTGGAAGTTCAAATTGTCTCGTTGATGGGAAATTTTTTAATGCATGTTTCCATACTTGCAGTCCTGGGAATTGAATTTGGTTGATTATATTTAGTGCATAAGAAATCCATTCTAGGATTCAAAAATTCATTTTGACAAACACCCAAAAATGTGTGCAAAATCCCTCAAAGACTAAAGTGCATATCTCGTTTAATGTGATGCTTTGCTAGAACTAATATTTCTCTACATGTATTTCTCCCATGATGTTTGGCATCTGATTCAAGTTACTAACATTAATGATTCCTGACGCCAAATTGACCTATAATAAAAACAAGGCAAGATTCGTTGGTTCACCCTTAAACTCAACCAAAAGCTTCTAAATGATGATGAATGAGTCTAATAAAATTTGAGGAAGTAAAAAACTATACATGTGTACTACACTCATTATTTTCCCTTTCATATGCCCACATCACCATTCTTGGCTTTTGTAGTTCGAGGGCCAAAACATGTAATCATCTAACACAACCTTGCATGTTGCCTTAGAATGATTTTATGTCATTCGATGTAGGAAGATGTCATAAGTTATGATTTGAAAGTTAATTACACCTCATTACACCTTACATCATGTAAACATAAAACCCTTACACATCCCATTTGGAACTTGAAATCCATAAACTTGGGCACACATGTGTGGTCCATAAACTTGGTCACACATGTGTGGTGCATTGGAATATCTCATTGCATTGCCAAATGCAACTTGCCATTATTGTGAAGCATCTACATCCTCTTACTTATGTGTTATTTACGATTCACTTTGAAGTCTAGAATAATCACACAAATAAACACTTGGCCCATAGAAAAACAAAATTTAAAAAAAAATAAAGATGAAAAGATAATATTAAATGCAATGCAATTAAATGTGTCATTTGTAACCCATATTGCTAAATTTACAAATAAAATTTTAAGTTTGACTCATGTAAAGTATGAGATAGGTGGAAAACTAGGTCATTTATTTACATGGATTTTCCTTCTTCTTGTTTTCATTGGCATAAGTGAGTTTGTAACACATTTCATATTCATAATTTATATTTCATTTAAAAAAACATGTTTATGTATTTAAAAATGAAAGAGAACTTTTGTGTTTTGAAAAATTTGAGAAATATGGATGTTTCTATAAAAATAAGTTCAAATTGGTAGGTGTAGGATAGTCGGTGACGGAGTGTACTGTTAAGGAACTCCGTGATGTTAAAGTCATCGGTTCGAAACTTGTGGGGACAAAATATCCATCCATATTAAGTGTTGGTGTGGCTCAGGCCGGGTATGATCCCCGGGTGATTTTGACGGCTTAGATGCCCCTGAGTCCCAGTTTCTCAAGCCACAGGCTAGTCCTAGAGGTCACGGACAAACTAGCAAAAAAAAAAAGTAGAGTACAACAAAACAAAAATAGAGATAATTGTAATCCAAGTCTTAGTATTGTTGCTTATTTAAATATCAAATATTTAAATGTATGTTAATGTGATTTATATAATGCTTCTTGGAAAGCATTATATAATGTTAATGGTGATTTTGGAAAGCTTCTTTTAATGCTTTTCGAGTACAGAAACAAAATTCTAAAGAATCATAAGTAATCACTTACCCTCTTAAGATTTGATAGACCAATTCGATCTTAGTGTACGTTAATCATCATCATCAATAAGTAGAGTGCAACAAAGCCAAAAATATAAATAATTGTAATCTACTTAACCAACAAACATTCTTTTATGTTTCAATAATTTTTTTCATTAACAACTATGTACTTATGATGTGAATTAGTGAATTGAGAACAAATTTTAGTCGTAATATACATAAATAGTTAAAACTTTCAGATAAGATTTTCTAGAAATAAACTCTTGCAATTTATATCTATAATCAAAAGAATATATGTAATATGTAATATTGTAAATCCTTTAATTCTCATAAATGTTTTCCTTTTTTGGCATATGAATGATTGGATAAATATTTGGACTTACTTTTAGAGTAAGAGCAAATGAAGTATTATCCTTTTTTTTACTTTTACTAAGTCATTATGCATGAATTTGTTAATTTCACCTATGCAAACGATGAATGCTTTCTTTTAATGAAGTTTGTTGAACAAATGTAAAGAAACAATATAAAAGTTTGGTGATCTTCCCACTCTTCTTCACCTTTATTTATTTTTCTATCCTTGTTTTTTTAATGTGAAACCTCCATAATTCATTTCTTATTATGTTTCCTATTTCTAGTTTTTAGTAACATAAGAATTATACTAATCATCCAACCCAAAACTTTTGTCTCTTTTGATAATACAACTTTTAACTCTTCCTTAAAAACCCCTTACATAAAAGAGAATAATACAACTTTTAACTCTTCCTTAAAAACCCCTTACATAAGAATTTTGTTGCCTTCCTTTGTTACAAACATCTGGAAATATCATGAGATTTTCAATATCTTAACAATGTTAGCTCTATTAAGATTTGAGTAAAAGGATTGGAAATATGAAATCTTCTATGTTTCCAATTTCTTGAAATGTTTTTGCCTTTTTACCATCTACTTTCTTCATTTCTTGTATTGTATTGATCTTCTTTCTATGATTTGTAAAATTATGAAAAAATGTTGTGTTTTCATTATTATTTTTTCACCTATGGCTTGCTTTTAATCCTCCAATTCACCTCTCTTCTCTCTAGTAACCTGGATTTTGCCTTACTTTAATCCTCCATTCCACCTCTCTTCTTTCTAGTAACCTATGTTTCATACATTTCAAGATTTTCACTTTTTCCCTCTCTTCTTCTATAAAAGCTACCATTATATTCTATTGATACAAAAGTGATAGATTAAATTATCCCTTGATAGATTAAATTATTCCTGTCCCCTTAAATCCCAGTGTGTTCTTGTTTGTGTATTGTAATGCTATATATACTTTAAAAGAGGTGGCCATGCCTTAACAGGAAGGTTTAAACAACATTTGTATACAATTTAACGTTTGCTAGAATCAATAATTGTTCAAAAGGTATTGAGATCTCTTCCAATGATATTTGATCCCAAAATTTCAACCCTAAACGAAAAAGATGATCTTCAAATGCTAAGCATGGACAAACTACATGGGATACTTACAGCCTATAAAATGAGGATAGAGTAAAATAATCCATCCAAGAAGGAAACAACGTTCAAAACATCCAAAAAGAAAAAGACGAATAAACATGAGTCATAGTCAAAGCCATGTTGCAGTTGTAGTGATGATGATGTCCAACATTCTTTAATACTTATGTAGCATTAGCTTAACCTACCACAATTAACGTAAGTATGAGGAGATTCTATCTAGGACACTATGGCCATGTTAAGTGTTAGGCTTAATCTTTAACATGGGAAGTATGTAACATTTTTTTGTCTTTAATTAATTTATAAATTTAATTAAAAAATTCATACAATTGACTTGGATATAGAAACACATGAGAACCCAAATAAGGGGTAAAGCATAACAAATGTTTTTTTTACAAAGTAATAATAATGTTTTGCATAAATGATAAATGTTGTGTTTTTTTAAGTTTGTACATATATTTAGGAAAACAATTAATAAAAGCTATAGTAATTGTATTATATGTAAATCATTTAGATAAAGTGGAGTGGAGGTGGGTTATCTTTTTCATTGAAGTTTATTTTGGGTACTATCTTTGAAATAAACAAAACAGTCTGACAAATTTATCAAAATATATATTTTATGTTAAAAAAAAAAGAAAAATGATTTTTATATTATAAATATGTATAAAATAGATAAAAAGTTCTAAGTAGTGCCACATTTGTTTCCTCTTGTTCGATAGACTAGGTTTTATTATTTGAAGGCATAAATGTTTATAAATGATTTGGTTTATTGACCTGTATGAAACTCAAACTTTTTATTATCTAATTGACATTGAGTGATGATTTTAAATGAGTTTATGTAAATATTTTTATGATAAATGGATGAATTAAAAATATAATGAGGTGACATAATTGATATTGTCGATTTATATTATTATGACACTTTGAAATGAAAATGTTAAATACATTAAATGTTACTCATGATTTTCCTAATGTGACATGAAACTGAAGTTGCGTCAATATTATATTGAACTCTGGATTGAGTCAATGTATTATAATATGTTAAATGGTTAATGTTATGCTTTGAATTTGATTATATAATTATTTGATGCATTGATTGTAGTGTGTGAAGGAACATGAAATATTCTTGTCAATCAATCCACATATGAGTAATGGGGTAGTATGAAAATTTACAAGGTACCATCAAGAGAGGAGAAACAACATTCATGTTTCCATCTATTAACACTTTTTTGTGTGACCTAGGTTGAAAAACTAGTGATGCTTTTACATAGAGGTCACTCATAAAGTTTAGTTGAAAGATTCATAATAATGTGAGATCCGTATTCCTCATTGACCAATAATACTGAGCTAACAAAATCTCTTGCACCATTTCTCTAACCAAAAAAATTGAATACTTATATACTCTCACTCTTGATATTCAGTGAAAAAAGACATACTTAAATATATCACTCTTGATATTCATTGAAAAATATATCTCGAATAACAAGAAAAAACATAACACCTTTAATATCAGTAAATTAATTAAAACATAGAACATATAAATGCTTTGTCTAAATTATTCGCAATAATTATTATTTATATATTAGAATTATTAACTATCACCCCACCAAACCCAAGCTATTTATTTTTTTAAATTCACATAGTAATTCAAACCCATAAAAAAACAAACCAAGGTATCCACGCATGCCATTTAAACGATATTGAAAGAACAAAGACCATTCTAAGGCCCCAAACCCAAGCATCTACCTTCAGCGTTTGCAAAGAGTTTCAAAGGAATAAAGACCATATTGCAAATTTGACCACGGAATTTGGCATGATTCGGTCGAATTTGACCACCGAATCATGTTAAAACATAGTTAAGTTAA
>ML793916.1:88572-99172 GCA_009831015.1 Picea engelmannii
AAAAAAACTCTTAAAACAAATCCACTACAAAATATTAAAACAAATCAAATCAATTACTTTGCTTAGTACGCGAATTTATCTATGTTAATCAACCAGCCTTTTATTTTTTACCACAACCAGCGGTTGAAATCACACATCATGTATTTAGCGTGCGTTGCATGGGGCCACGCAACTGAAGAGTTTTATACAATGGGCAACGTTTTCGGTTGGACATGGAAAACGTGACCGCAAACCTGGAAGCGGCTGTTCTAATTCTAACTGCGAGTTCCCGCGAATCGAACCCGGCAAATTAACGAGGGGGATTATTAAATTTCAAGGCCGATATATTTTCACAGTGGCATTCGATCACTGATTTATAAGAACCCAACGCCAGAACCCCCATCAGGAAGCACAAGTCCCCTAGTCAAAGAATATATGATTGGTTTTTTCATCTTTCAAGCTCCGGTGCTTCCTCCAAACTCTCAACGTCGATGGAGCTCTGAGAACCGTCGCGAAAGCACCGCTTCTCGACTCCGTGGCTGGCCATCTCCACGGCCGCATTCGCCGTGTTGTCGGTTTCGTTCGCAGTTGTGCGCTCCAGGGGCTTATACGCGGCTTTGTCGGTATATATTCTGACTGTTCTTGCATACAAGATGACCGTGAATACAAGAATCGCGGCCAGATACCAGTTGAATTGTAAGTTGGCGAGAGCCTTGGCCCGCATACTGGCTTCGTCGTTGGCACAGTTGACGACACCGTGCCCCCCAGAGCGCTCCATCTGGCAGCCCTTGGGGACGAAGGCCGGGATCCAGAGCATGAACCCCATGTGGACAAACCACGCCCCCTGGAATACCACTGACGCGGAGCGCACCGTTGCCATCAGAAAGCTACGCGGGAATGGAACCTCGAGCAACGTGGCCGACAAACTGACGGCAACGATGATCTGGAGGAGCCAGTGGTAGTGCCCCTCCGCTCCCATGTGGTCGGCTGAGTGGAGATGGAAAAGCAGCAGCTCCTGGCTGAAAGCGAGCGCCGCGATCACGTGCAGCGCCCCCGGAGGAACAGTGAGCTGACGGAGCTCTGCGTAGAGAGCCACGGAAGCGTAGATGAGGAAGAACAACGATATAGCCGAGTGCTCGAAGTTGTTCAGGTGCTCTGGCGGGATGCTCCAATCATCTGCCAGGGGCTGGTGCTTCGCCGGCCCGATGAACAGCTCTGCCGAAATCGAAAGACAGGATCCCGCTATAATGGCTACCAGCTCCAAGTACTTAAGCTTCCCTCGGCCAAATTTAGCGGGGAACCATGGCCGAGTCCGAAAGTCCCATTGAGAGTGCGCGTAGTTGGTGATTGTGTTGAAGAGATGCCAGAGACCGATGAACAGAAATCCTGCTCCTGGCAAGACATGGCCAACGAAGGTGCCCATGGACGGATGGATAAATTTAGCCAAGTTAAAACCCACCAACCGAGCCAAAATAGAGCAACTTATGGAACTTTCAGGCAGGGATACATGGCATTTATATGCCTCGAGGTCGTGTTATAGACTAGATAAGGTTGGAGGTAGATGCGTGGCGGACAAGTAGACCATTGCCCACGTCATTGCTGCCTCCATGGATTGTCCAAAACCCTAAAAGATAAAATGATTATACCTGGTCTAACACGCGAAATTGTAAGTCGAATCATGCTGGCAATGTGATCATATCTAAACTCGAGCTTGGTTCGTTGTGGCTTTTTCCTAACGTGTACCAGGCTTTAAAAAAACACAGGTATACCCACCACCATGTTCAGTTGCTTATGCAATTGAGATTATTGGCAAATATCGCGCATGATTCTTGGGATTGAGTTTCATCATTTTAGTTGATTTGTCACATTCGATTATCTGCAAATCTTAAACCTCAGTGATAACGCATACTTAGATTATTGAACAATCAATTCATCTATCTAATCTTGAAGGATTGCTTCTGTTCTAACAATTTAATTTATTCAGTACTTTGTAAGTACAATGATCTCCACAATAAACTCGCGAGAGATTTGACTGACTCAAACTAATTGTTACCTGAATCTGAATAGTGGTGGTTTCAGTTATATGAAAGTCTTTGAAAAAACTGGTTATATGAAAGTCTTTAAAAAGCTGAGCTGGTGATATTCTATTATAATGTATGTAATGTAGTTGAGCAACAGTTAAACAGTTATATGGTTTGTTCTTGGATTATATGTAATGAAATTTTAAAAAAAACTGGTGATACTGTATTGTAATGTTTTAAGAATTGAAAGAAAAAACCATATAGTTGAAACCATCTATCTAATTTTGAAGAATTTAATTTATTGAGTACAATGATCTTAGTTATATGAGAGATTTGACTGAATCAAACTAATTGTTAGGTTAATATTAGTGGTTTCAACTTTAAAATGTTGATTGTACACTTATTGACAATGGGTACAATTAATGATCTTTTAACCTTATTTAACCTTAAACCCTAATCTGATGGCTATGCATTGAAGATGTTGGCATATTCTTAGTTGTCCTCCAAAATCAATGGATCAGATTTATTATTCATAACTTTCTTGCATTTATCAAGGCATCAGTTAACATGTTTACTTTTTAACATTTACCTAATCACATTAAAAAATCACTGTAAGGATATGTAATTGCCACCTTCCATTTATCAACCTAATGCAGCCAAACGTTTCATATTACCACAGACAAGCACGGGTTCTCAGTATATCGAGGGCACGCATTCTCAGCCACTACGTTTCGGAGTTCTCAGCCGCGAGTTAGTGCTAGTAATACTCCATTGTAATATTTTGAGAGTTGAACAGTGAAGGTTCACTTAATCAGGGCCAAAGGTTGGCTTGCTCCCCAAATTTGATCAACATGATAACTATTGTGTTTTTTCAGATAAAAAATTTAAAAATAAATCATGATTTATGTGTACATATTGCTATACTATTGATATTTTTATCCCTGTCACTAGGAATTTACTGGGTTTTGTGCTATCACTTGGAATTTACTGGGTTTTGCACTAATCATGTCGCCTACATCGCTCCTCCTTCCATGGACCTAAACCTGCCCAATGATTCAAAGAAACTTGCATCCATGAAATGAGGCAGGAAATTTTAAGGACTTCGAAAGTCTCCATTGCTATACGCCAAATGGTTGGAAGTTTAAAACTTTTTTCCACGTCTTGACGACTGGACGACTGAACATGACAGTTAACCAGTCTTAATTTTCCACATCGAGGCTGTGCGAAGGTTCCATGGACAAATTTACTACAGATATTAATGAAAATTTGCCCACAGAACTGTGGACAAAGACGTATTCGATATATACAATAAATATATAAAAGAGACGTGCGGGACAAGTATGATTCATGCCCAGCAAAATGTTTAGATGATTGCTGTCCATTCCCAAAAACACCTATACTTGTATTTTACGTATGCCATGTTCTTTCTTTCAAGTCATTCTTTTTAACTCTTTGGGTTGTGGAAATTTACCAAAGTAGGTTTGATTTTATTCAAACATTCTTAAGCTCTACCTCAAAATTTCTGAATTTATACATTCCAAGAGTTCGCCTTTTTTTTTCCAACCGAAAAACAAGTTCACGCACCCAAACTAAATCTCTGAAGCTAGAAATACATGGGTTTACCCCCTACTACACGCCTGCATCAAGTAATCCTCCATTGCAATGGACCCGAATCTACCTTGGCCACCTCGGGGGAATGGATATTATCTCAACCCGAACGCCTTACAATGGCCTGCATGTGCTTTGCTTATGGCCGAGGTAGAGGAACCTCGAATGGGGCCGTGCCACAATAGAGATCGTTACAGTCTTTTTACAGAGTAAAGTTATAAAAAAATGGTACAATGACATGGTTACAATTTTGTAGCTTTAACATTGTGGGGTATTGACAAACAATGTGGGGGTGTTTCCTATAAAAGTTTATGGAGGAGTTTATATAGAGAGAGAGAATAGAATCGAATCGAATCTTTGATTTTATGACAATATAATATATAGATAAAAGATTTGTACAGATTAGCAATGTTTTAAAAATTGATTTGAAGAAAGTTAAATTCAATCCGAAGGTTTAAAAAAAATTGTGAAAACTAAAATCATTTGGTTTCGAAACAAGTATATCATGTGGATTAGAAGAGAACAAATCTTGATAATGGAATTAGGGAATATAATGTTATTTACTAGCACTACACATAAACCATTCACTAAGGAAATTTGTTGGCAAGTCAAATGTTCAATATTAAGGATAGAACATATATGCCAAGGAGAGAAAGCTACCATGAGATCATGGTTGTTAAACATGGACCAATAAATCGAGAGAATACTACCATGAGATTATAAATGTTTACCATAGAGGCTTGGACTAGATATTGAAAATAAGGAACCGAATGAGCATAACTTTCTCAAGAACTTGAAGGGAAGACATGATAGCATTAGCATAGAAACCAATAGTATTCATAACAAGGAAATACTTCCTTAAAGAAAACAAGTCCCTTGTGCTCTCTGAAATGTAGACACAAAGGTGAGGGACTCATTTGCAAGAGGTATTGTATCAAAGGATGGTCATGAACGGTGATCAGACAAGAATATATCATATAAGATAGACAAAGAGTCATCTATGGAGAGTGAGATAAAGAGGGGGGAGATGTTTGAGACTCCCTAAGCCTAGATCCTCCCCACTATCCATTGAAAGTAGCCAAAGAGAACAAGAACTTTTCTTTACAGACTGGTAGAGAGAAATGTAGAAGGCATTGTGAAGAGAAGAAATATGAAAGGGAGCCCAATAAAATGAGCAACCCAATAACTAGAGAAAATGACATACACAAAGATAGCAGGAACCCCTTTAGATACACAACCAAAGTAATAGTTCACCCCTCTCAATGCACATTGCATATCACTAGAACCAGTTTCTTACTTGAACATTCTATAACATGTAACTCATAAAAAGTATGCATCCCTCTCAATACAAAAGGCCATATCCACATTCCCCTCTTAAGATAGTAAAAATACAAGGATGGATTTAAACCATAAATGAAAACCAGAGAATACCAAGAAATATGTTGACCAATAATTAGTTCCCATTTAAAAGGAGATACATTAACATTCTCTATAATATATGTAGCCTAAACCACCTAAGTTGTTGCATGACAGAACCAACAAAAATTAAAGAGCAAATCCATGCTTAAATGAAGATGGAGCCATAGATAAAGGGTTCAAACATAGTGCCACTCATCACGTCTCACTAAAATACAACAAAAACATATATGCAATAACATGGAGATGATGTGTTGATGATACAAAAGGCCAAGATAAACCAGTAAAATGATAGTCCCTAACATTCCTTCTCGAAAATGTCAACATTGCATGTTATTATTAATAAAATTTTAAGTTATAGAGGGTGCCTCATTTACTTAACGTGACTCACTAATACATGAGGATACACATGTCACAATCATTACCCCTCTCTAATCCACTGCACTTTCACATTAAGAGATCTAAGATGAAAACTAAGACCATCCTTGTGAGTAGTGAAGGATTTACCAAAAAAATAGAATGCAGACATCATATTTGAAAATAATATATCATGTAATCCAAAGATAACAAAAGGTAGCTAACCATAGTTAGAAAGAATATGTATCTCCTCTAAAAATTTTGGAATCTAAAAAAAAAGAAAAGAGAGATTATGACTAACCTCATACCCACACCTAACCATGGTTAGAAATATTTATATCTGCTCTAGCAACCATGGAACCTACAAGAAAAGGGGACAACATTATGACTAACTTGAGACCCACACCTATTGATKCCCAAACAAGGATACATTTATTTTCTAGACAATCAAGCACTATGTTATGATTCTTCCTCAACAATGCAATGGAAATTAATAGATTAGATGGAAGGTATCAAGTCAAGAATAACTCATCGCGGTATTAATAAGTATGCATCTCAAATGATCCCCTACCTTGACTAGCTTGTTGGAGCTTTCAAATAATTACATGGGAGTCACCCTCAATCACACAACATCAAACCCAAATGGAATGATCTTGTTGAAGCCCTTGTAATCACGCCATAGTTTCCAAAATTAGTGGTCATACCAATATTAATTGAAAACGAACATAGAATTAAATCATTTCATTCCTCAACATGCCTCCAATTCTAGAAAGGTTGGGATTACACTTGGAAACACCTTCAAAATTGATGTTTATGAAAAGAGAAGGTAGAGGTAATCCTTATATTGATAATGTTTGATTAGGAAGTGACCCTGGATAGATAAGTTAAAAATCTATAGCACCAATACCCTAAAAAATATATTTCCACAAATCTTGAGAAGACGTTGCATGTCCTTCTTTCTCCAAGGTTGAGGCAAGAAAGTCTCTTTTGTAAATTTTTCAGACCCCAACCCAGTTTCAGTCTCACTGATTTTTCAGCTAAAGTTAAATGCCAAACCCAGTTTCGGCATTGTTTCATCATATGTTTCAGCACTGTTACAACATATGTTTCACCACAATTTCAGCACTGTTTCAGCATATGTTACAGCATTGTTTCAACATATGTTTCAGCACTGTTACAGTATACGTTTCAACACAATCTCAACATTGTTTCAGCATATGTTTCAGCACTGTTTCAACATATAAAACTTAACAGAAAATAAACTTCAGAACTGAAACATGAGGATTCTAAACATTGTTTTCAATGCAGAAATAAAATATCAGCAGTATGCAAAACTCAGAAAATATAGACACAAAGATTTTCAGTCTAACTTCGACCCTGGAAAAACCCACAAGGGGAAAACCAATGAGAGAGGGATTTTTATTATTTATGAGCTTTTGAGAAATTTCTTTTACAGCATATTCATCTTCAGAAATTTACACAAACTTATCTGGACATTCCTGTAGCTTTGCTCCTCGATTTCTGAACCAGAAATCCGTACAATTGTATGGCTGTCCCAACAATTAATGCTATACGGACTGTCTCGTAATTCATGCCAAAACTCTACTAAGACTGTATGGAAAACCCAACATGAACAACTCCTTATAAACCGTGTTGTACGGCCCTCAAAATTCATGCCAAACTGTACAAACTGTACGGAAATACACTCAGAAATTTATTACAGCAGTTACCTCGATTTCTGTGCCAATAAATGTTGTACGACAGCCTTGGAATGCATGCCAATACTCTCAAAAATTGTAGTTGTTGTCCTCCTCGATTTTTGTGCACATTAAATGCTGTACGGCCTCCATAAATTCATACGGTACGACCTGTTCTTCCTTGTTGTCTGCTGCCTCAAAATCCATGTTGCTCTTTGCTTTGGGATGCGTGCTCTCCTTCAGCAAATGCTGTCTCTTTTATTCAGCTCGACCTCTCTCTTGCTCTCTCTTGTTCTCTCAATAAGAATGCTTGAACTACCCAAGAATGGGTGCACCCTCTTGCCCTAGTCGACCTCATGAGGGAAGGTGAGGGGTTTTCTAATCTAATGGTTGAGATTAAATTAGATGGGTGGATGAGATTTGGTGTCTCTTCACTCACCCTCACTTTAGTCATAAAGTCACCTTTTAATTTGCATCTCACAAATTAAATGACTAGGACCCACATTAGGCACTTTCTCCCCCTTAGGTGTCTAGGGAAGAGAAACACTTGCCTTTGTACTTTATTTTAATTAAAAATTTAACATCTTTGACATTGTACAATTTTTTGTGTTGTACGCATGAAACTATAGAGGGTAAATAACATAAAAAGTATGATTGCTGCATTCCAACCATATGTTCTAGGTAACAAACCCAAGTATAAGGTTCTAAAATCATACCCCGATTCATATGGTAAAAGTATGATAGTTCCATTGTAAATAAAATCTCGAGAATATCACTATCATGGAAGATTCCAACATGTAATAAAATAAACTTGTCACCAAACATATGAATCAAATGAATGAGATAAAAAAAAAAAAATTGATCCAAATTTCCAAACTCAAACTAATACATACAACACTACAAAAAAACCTTATAAACCTCTTTTTAGATGTTATCCCAAATCCAAGTTCACTCCCAAAAAAAAATGCCATGGAAAGATGGAAATTTTAGGCCAAAGAATCTTAAATTCAATCTTGTAATTAAATGGTTCTTTTTCCTTGTTCCATAGAAATTGTAAGTTGTAAACACATATAAAAAAATCCTTTTAAACATGCATACCCCTTTATAGGATATACAAATTAATGGATAAGGAAGAAAACGGGATTGCATTTCATTCCAAAGCACATTGGGAAGGAATATAAATCAACTAAAACTAAAGAAGCGTTCATTGGACTCTCTAAATATTAAGAGATGACTCCTCCTCCAACTGGAATAGTATAAGTGTGATAGATTCAATACCACCAATTATTAAAAACACTCTCCAAGTATCATATACGTTTTAATGGAACCATATGATTCTTCGAATCAGAACTTGTTATCTTGAATTTCTCATGAGAAAACCGAAAACCAGAGGTAGACATTTCTTTGTGATATTCCAAAAATATTGAGAGCCATACCTACAAATATAAAACCTCAAAGGCATTTGAGGGCATATCTTTATTTCGATGGCTACACTTAGAGAGTTTCATTTTATGATATCATCACTAGAGAAGGCACCACATAAGTCAATATGAAAGTGTCACGTTTTTCAAAGCCTGTGCACTCCATAATATTTCAAACAACAATTGTTCTTTGAGGAAAGTAAGTGCCACTTCGAAATCAAATGGGAGCATCCAAAATAAATTCTTTTGTATTTTCTCAATATTTTTAATGATTATTTGAGGTACTAAAATAATAGATAACAAGAATATTAGGAGGTACTAGAGAATGAATATCAAAAGGACTAACATACTTTTAGAGGATAAGGTGTATAAGTCCAAATTTAAAGGTGGTTAGATTAGTGGGAATTGTGGGCATTCCATTTAAAATAACACAAGATACTTTCCACAATAGGAATACCTAATTACTTGGTGTGTTGGGAAGTTTCTTTCATGGGTGAGTAAAGTCCCCTTTGTTAAGTTACATTGTAAACTAAATAGTAGATAATTGTTAGTTTTGGGACAAGTATAAGAGTATTGTTGTAGAAAACCAAACTAATATAGCATGCATACAATGAAATTACAAACTAAACTATAAGGAATATGCCATTCAAACATAAAAATTTGGAGGAAAACAACAATACCTATATATTAGTCCGATGGAAAAGCATGAACATGAATACCAACAACTCGAGAGAATGATTGGATGAAAATGGACTTTAGAACTCTCCTTGAGATGGGTCATTTTTCTTCTTGAAATCCCTCTCTAACTATGGTGAATGAAGAAGTATTTGTTCTTTGAGGGAAGAACATAAACAAGCATGAGGGTGATGAACAATAAATATGAGAGAGAAAGAAAGACGATCTCCAATCTTTTTCCTACAACATAACCTTGCACTTCTTCTATTCTTCAAATGCTACTCCATGGCTTTCATTTGTAGACAAATTTTGAACCTCTTGAAGAACTAGTTCCAATGTGAAATTTCTTCATTCAAAATGGAGTTCCCAATGCTTGAAAGAGAATTTTGGAGGACAAAGTACTCATCATAAATGGGATGAAAGCTCGAATTTCTCTTGTAGATCAACCCAAAGCTACCTGAGTTAGGCATGAATCCTTAAAATGTGATAAAGGGATCGTTGTCACTCATGTAGAAAGATTTTCATGACTTTCAAAGGAAATATCTGATCCAGATTGGATCATCATATTATTTTTCATTTATATTGGTACTTTTTGGGTGAAAAAAAATGGAGGAATTGACTGGGATGGCCATTTTGGTGGCAGGTCCCAATTTGGAAGATTGGGGTTTGAAACCTTTCGAGACCATTTTTAGGTATTAATGACATTTATGGGGGTTACAACGTCCATAATTTGCATCCACACCCTTGATGTTTATTTTCACATCGAGACCTTTCCAATGGTGTAAATATAACCGCAATTGGAGCTCGTATGAAAAAGTTATGCCTCTTGCAAGTTGACCTACCTTGTTGACCACCATGGTACAAGTGGATGCCACATTAGTCTCCATTACTCACACATGTGGGGCTACCCATGTGTGGAATTTCAAGAATATTTTATAAGTTCCAAACCTCATCACTAATTGAGGGTTGAGGATGGAAAAACCCTAACCCTAGATGGTTATCGAACTATGTTAAATACCCAGTTGCTAGGAGGAGAAAGGGTTCCATTCTTTAGCATTGTATTTGTTCCATAATTGATAAAAAAATCTAGGAGTGATATTTTGAGAGCATAAGAGAGGAGAAAAATATTATGTAGCAGCCATACATGCCACAATGTCAAAGGAAACTCCACAATAAGTGTCTCTTTCTTTGTATTTTCATTTTCATAACTAAAGAAAAGAGAGTGAAGCATAGGCCTCACCTTCTAGTTGGGTTTTCTCCTGTATTGGGTTTCTGAGGATATATCTCATGTTCATTTGTGTGTGGATGGTGTGTTCTTTCTCATTTATTTCATTTTCATATTTCCGTTATTTCATAAATTCAAGCAAAGTTAGTAATTAATTAATTTGGGATCTAAGGAAAATTAGTTTGCATAGTCTAAGATTTC
>ML793916.1:115488-133146 GCA_009831015.1 Picea engelmannii
GTTGGAGGTAATAATCAATAATAGAGCGACATAGCACATCCTCTGAATTGTCAGGTTCTTGTTCTAGAAAAGACGGTGGTTTAAGCACAAATGTGTGTTTCTCAAGTGGAGATGTGTAGGGGCAGGGAAAGTGAAAAATTATATTTCCATGTCCACATTGCACAAACATACAATGAACAGTGAACCAAAAAAAAGAGACAACACAAATAAATAACACTATAAATTTGTTGAGCAAAAAGACCGAGTATACAAGGTATATCATTTTTGAACCTATTCCTGGCATGCATCCTACAATCTTTTCAGAGCCAGAAGGTGCTTTGCAAGACACAAAGGCAACAAGTGGACAAAGTTTTTGATTCAGAGAATAAAAGCATGCCCTGTCACAAGACCCCGGCAGATGCTTTCCCTCTGTGACAACTTCGAATTCGTTTTCTAAATCCCTTTGTATTTATATTTTGGAAACATATATGGCACGATATCCAAGACGTGGAAGTTGGCATATGTGATTGGAAGGGAACAACTTGGAAAAATAAGAGGAAAACATCCAGTTTTATTTTTTATATTTCATTGTAGCTGCGATAGATCTGGGTTCTCTGTCCAACATCGACATTCAAAGAGGAGCAATACGTTTGGAAGGAACAGACTGGGAAAAATGAATGAAATGTATGGTTTTTAGGAACATAAAATATGAGGAGAACATTGGGAAAAATGCACCAAACGTATGGTTTTCAGGAGCAGGAAAAATGAGGAGTTTTCTTTTTTATATGTCACTATGGCTTCGACTAAGGCAGGTTCTGTATAGAACATTGATGTTCAAGAACAAGAAAAATATTCTAGTTGTAGTAGCCACATAGAAAGATGTTCTGCAATAGGATTTCAAGGCAGGGACTCCTAGTATTAAAAATTCTTGCTTGCAAGTTGCAAATAGTAAGCATCAAACAAGGAATAGCAATGAAACCATGGAATGAAAACTTACTCGTCAACTAGAGACGACATAAGCTCAACTCCAAAACCTGCAAACCGCAACAACAAGTCAAACTGCTTGCAAAGTTGAAGAACAATAAACCAGTGAACAACCACGAAGAGGTCCAACTGCAGCTGCAATACCTCAACTTTGCAAAGTTGAATCAAATAACAACAAGCAACTTCGAACAAACCAACAAACAAGCATAAACCAGTGAACTAGTAATATCGGTGAAGAACAATATTGCCCAAATTCATTGCAGACAACACTGTATCAAAAAATTGGAGGAAACTGTATTGTAACACGCTTGTAGAGTAAACATTTAAGGCTGTGAGGCATGTTAGGTAAACACTTAAGGCTATCAGAACTGTCAAAGGGTGTCGCGTTGTGCAAACATTTAAGAAAGAATGTAGTGTGTCAAGCCTGTTTACGTACACAATAATGAAAAATCATGTCGAAGTACGCAACAATAAATAAAAATCACACATAATAATAGTAATAAAAAAATAAAAAATAATAACAATAGTCCGAACACTGGATACTATGCTAAAACAATTTACTCAGAGGACAAATTAATATGAAAACTGACTATCCATGCTCAAAACTTTGGATATCCGAACATTTCAATATGAATAGTACAAATTCAAAAACACCGTAGATGATAAAAAATTTGGATATGCCAACATATAAATCATTGGTAATAGCGAAGCTGGAAATAAGACCTCAAATCTATTATCCAACAAGATCATGACATATATGGGTTTTTTTATTATATAAAAAATAATGTTTTTAGTTATGTACTTTGAACAATAGAAATTATGCAAAAACTTGTAGTCAAACAAAAAATTAATATAAAGTCAACGAATTGTCGATCGCTATAAACTTTGGATATCTAAACATTTTAGTATGAATAGTACAAATTCAAAAATATCGTAGATGATAAAAACTTTGGATATGGAAACATATAATTCATTGGGAATAGCGAAGCTGGAAATAAGACCTCAAATTTATTATCCAATGAGATCATGACATATATGGGTTTTTTTATTATATAAAAAATAATGTTTTTAGTTATGTAGTTCGAACAATAGAAAGTATGAAAAAATTTGTAGTCAAACGAGAAACTAATATAAAGCCAATGAATTATCGATCGCTATAGTCCATCTATGCCTTCAACAGGGACTAATAACACAAGGTTTTTTTCACAATAGGGATACTTAAATACTTGTTGTGTTGGGAATTTTCTGTCATGGGTGAGTAAAATCTCATTTTTTAAGCTATTTGTAATCTAAAAAATAGACAATTGTTGGTTGTGGGACAAGCATAAGAGTATTATTTTAGAAAAAAACAAAGTAATAGAGCATACATATAATGAAATTACATATTAAACTACAAGGATGCCATTCAAATATAAAAAAATTGGAGGAAAACAACAATATTCATATATTAGTCCAATGGAAAAGCATGAACATGAGTAACAACACCCGGGGAGAGTGGTTGGATGAAAATAGGCTTTAGCACTCTCCTTGGGATGGGTACTTTTGCTTCTTAAAATCCCTCTCTAACAATGGTGAATGAAGAAGTATTATTTTTTTAGGAAAGAACATAAACAAGCATGAGGGTGATGAACAATAAAGATGAGAGAGAAAGATACATGATATCCAATCTCATTCCTACAACATAACCTTGCAATTTTTCTATTATTCAAATATTATCCCATGGATTTCATTTATAGAGAAATTTTGAACCTCTTGAAGAACTCGTTCCAATCTGAAAGTTCTTCATTCAAAATGGAGTTCCCAATGCTTGAAAGGGAATTTGGGAGGACAAACTACTCGTCATAAATAGGATGAGAGCTCGAATTTATCTTGTAGACCAACCTAGAGCCACATGAGTTAGGCCTAAATCCTAAAATGTGTTAAAGGGTCGTGCTCACTCATGTAGACAGACTTGCATAGATTTCGAATGAAATGTATGATTCGGATTGGGTCGTCATATAATTTTTCATCTATATTGGTACTTTATGGGTGGAAAAATTAGAGAAATAAACTGGTAGGTCCATTTTAGTGGMAAGTCCCAATTTGGAAGATTGGGGTTCAAAACCTTCCGTAGCCATTTTGAGGCATTAAATGACATTTTTGGAGGTTACTACATCCAGAATGTTCACCCATACCCTTGATGTTGATTTACACATCTATACCTTTCCAACAGTGCAAAAATTACATCAATCAGATCTCGCGTGCGAAAGTTGTGTGTCCCGCAAGTTGACCTACCTTGTTAACCACCATGGTACAAGCGGATGTCATGTTAGTCCCCGTTACTCGTACATGTGGGGATATCCATGTGTGGACTTTCAATAAGATTCTAGAAGGTCCAAAGCTTATCACTAATTGAAGGTTGAGGATGCAAAAACCCTAACCCTAGATGACTAACAGGCTATGTTAAATACTGGGCCACTAGGAGGAGAAAGGGCTCCATTCTTCAACATTGTATTTGTTCCATAGTTGAACAAAGCATCTAGGAGTGGTATTTTGAGAGCATAATAGAAGAGAAAAATATTTTGTACCAACCATATAGCCCATAGTGTCAAAGGCAACTCGACAATGAGTGCCTCTTTCTTTGTGTTTGCATTTCCATAACTGGAGAAAAGATAATAGAGCATATGCCTCACCTTTTAACTGGGTTTTCTCCCGTATTGGGCTTCCAATGATATATATTATGTTCAATTGTGTTTGAATGGTGTGTTATTTTGCTCATTTATTTCATTTTCATATTTCAATTATTTCATAAATTCAAGCAAAGCTAGTAATTAATTAATCTGGAATCTAAGGAAAATTAGTTTGCATAGTCTATGATTTCAAAATATTATAAGATATGTGTGACAAATTGTTCCAGTGGAATATCCAAGGTGGTTTACAGATCAATGTCGCACAAGTTGCATGAGTTTTGGTGAAAATAAGTTGCACAAGTGCATGAAAACCCACTTTCTAAAATTTTTGTCTTGCTCTTTGAGGCAATGTAAAGTAGCCATGAGGTGACCTTATTATGTTGTATTCTCACCAGTCGATGATGTTTTTGAAAAATCATGTGAATGTCTCTTGTGAGTGAAATTAAGGTGATAACAATTTCCCCTGATGTGTGAGGTTAGGACTACTCATGGAAAAAGTGATGAAGCCCATTTGAAAAACAACCAGACATACTTGTGATGGTGATTTCTTATACAAACGAGGTGGGAATTCCCATGCTTGTGAAACTATCAAAATACATTACAATAGTAGACATGTTTTCTTGGTGATCATGTATGAACGTTATGATCCACATATATGATGATAACATTAGATAGTGTCGTAAATGAAAAATTCTTTATGTGGAAACATGTGTCAGCCATGGGGGCGCCAGTAACAACAAAGGACTTCTCACATAGGAGAGGCCTTGGAACTTGTAGGGGGGAAAGTGAAGAGAGTTCCCACTCAAGGGAAGTGATAGTCATACAAACCTAGCGGTCTTAAACTAGAACTAGAAACCACAACCATCGCAATGTATGACCTACCCCTATGTGATAATGATTCAATTTCCAACATCCGAGGGGTGGGGGGGTGATTGAAGCAGAGAAAAATTATGACTCTTTGTCTAGTCCAAGGTTCATTAAAAGGTTCACCATTAATTATGGAAATGGGAACGAATATACCACAACTCTCCTAGAATAACATGAGCTAGTGTCGACGTGAGTGAAGATTAAAAAAAAAAGGATGGGAAATCCCTCAAGATCAACAAAGGATCAACCAAGTTTTGAATTGTAAATGGTGGAGGATTTTGATAATGATAAACAAGTTTTGGAAAGTGAGGATGGGACTGAAGACGTAGTTTGGGTAGAGAATAAATGTTGGTTGGTGGAGGAAGCAATAATAACCAACTAGACACAACATGACCTGAAGTCGAGGAATAACCAATTATTGATGTAAGTCGAACAGGAACTGAGAAGAAGTGAAGATAATAGAAAAATAACTAATGAAGGCAACTCTAGGAATCATGATGATAGGTGTTGGGATAAAGGAGTTGTTGTAGACAACTATAATCATTATAGGCATGGGTAAATTAGTAAAATTTCTCCAATTGAGGGTGAAAAGGACTGCTAACGGGTTTGAAAGGGATACAATTAGATGTGATGGTATGAGTGTTGAAGTTTCTATCTTTTTTTGTTTGTTTGTTTATGAATAAAATAATTTAGATATGTTACAAACAAGGAGATGGGTACCCTGAGCATGCGACTAAGCAACTCTGCCATATGTGGCTAGAGTTGTGAAAGCAAACAAGGATGGGGAGCCTAGGGTGGGTCTTCTTGGAGGGGTAAATGAGTGATGGAGTGGAATGCAAATGGTCTATTGGTCATGGATGAGATGAGAGGAAAAAGGAGTGCGATGAATCATTTAGCATAACCAATCAGAAGAATGTGATCCTCTAGGAGTTTCATGGTGTGGGTCAACATAATGAGGAGAAGGAAGTATGAGGCTTGATCTCTAAGATGCAAACTACACAGACTCCCAATCTTAATGGGGGAAGAGTGTCATGGGTGTCAAAAATGTGTTGGGTTTCTAAAACCAAGGAAATCTATGAAGGTGGAGTGCTACCAACCAACAACAATTGAATGCATGTGGAACTGGGTGAAGTTTCATGTTGAGTCGAGATGAGGAAGCCCTAAAGGTATATTTAGAGTAGTGGTATACTACTAAATGAAACATACACAAAGGGGGTATTTGCATGCTACTTTCAAGAAGCATAACTAAGGGGGAGGCCCAACGACCTACTATTTACGATCGGGGAAAAGATGGGTTCCCAAAAAATACCTACACACATAAAACCAAATACACAGAATGAAATCACTCATGATAAGAAATTTAGCTATGCAAATGGTGTAAAAAGTGGAGCTTGTGAGATTGTGTGCCTATTTGTAGAAATTTGGCAAGGGAAAATTCCCCAGGTGAAGGTTTTGATTGCAATTAACAGAGTGAATTTCATGAAAGGGGACAATGCCAAGATTCCAATGGTGAAAACAACACAGAAAATGATTCTTCAAAGCTCCAAAACAAGCCTTAGAAGTTCATGAAAGGGCCATATAAATAGGGTAGGGCCCACAAGTCCAAATCATGTGTACTTTGTTGAGTTACTTGGAATTGTTGATTTCATGAGCTTCTAGACATTGTTGCATGTAAACCAATCAACAAAATTAACATTCTATGACCACCAGGTAGGAGGTCACACCCTTCTCTACATTTTTTATGTATTTGGTTTTTTAATTTAGGGCCTATTGGACCTGTATAGAATCCCATTAGGGTTTCTATAAAGTTGGGAATCTTTCTAGTGAATAGTCATGAAATACTTGTCTGACTATTTACTAGAAAATCATGCATCTCATGCGGAAGGCTAAACCCAACCATGAAATCATGGTTGCATCATTGATTAAATAGGGAGGTAGTGATTATCACATGACAAACTCCCAATTTTGCATGTAAAATAGGTTACATGTGAATGTTTGGGCCATGTTGTGTGGTTTTTATGACCTCCATACACTTCCATAATGCAAGCATCTTACATGACTATTTGTTGGATAGTCATGCAACTATCATGAATGTAAGGAAAACAGGCATGTGGAAATGTCTTGTAATTGTTTGATGGAAAATCATGTGATCTCCACGAATGATAAGAGGACAACTGCATGATGGATTTGCACAACTATTTGTATCGATAGTCGTAATAAACTATTGACTCTTTTGCAAATAAATAATCATGTAGGTAACTTGCATGAATTTTCAAGAGACAGACCTACAACTAGCACAATATTTTGGCTAAAACCCGCGATACTAACAAAAAAAATTGATTTATGTGTTTGAGGGATTTTTGATTACCAACGAGTGATGTTGATTCACCGGCGAGAGTGTGACTACAAGTATTTAAGCAAGGATGTAGGGGCCCACCCTAACGTGATACATGAGTTTCCCATGTATGGCCTCTTTACTGCGGGAGGTGTTATTTACGCAACTAACACATTGTTTTACCAATGATGAGGGGTAGTTTGGTTTTTGCTTGCTCCTATATTGTTTTTTTTTATGAGTGAGTAGTGACACTATGCCAGGTTTTGGTTTGAGTGGGTCGCAAGCCATGCATGTGGTGGTGGGGGGAGGTGATGGCCCACATGGGTAGGGGTGACGTTAGTATGTACTTCAACTTCTAGTTCTTTGTGTGATAGCATGACACACCATAAACCATCTCAAAGTTCCCTTACACCGGAATGGATTATAGGGGTGATCTCACCACCAAGGGAGTAGTTGGGACCAATGGGTGAGTATATGCTATTTGTATTTGTGATACTTAACATATTGTTTCATTGTACATATGTGAGGTTGAGGGGGGAGAGGATCATTATTTGTATTTGTGATACTTAACATATTGTTTCATTGTACATATGTGAGGTTGAGGCGGGAGGGGATCAGTTGTAGTGGTTACATCGGTAATCTAGGAGGTAGTAGGGTGGTGACGGGGTCGCCACAATGGTGATTCAAGGCCTACAACATAAAGGCCCTGAGTTGATCTAGCACTAGAGGTCGAGTAGAAGCTTACAATAGATCTTTGAGCTCATGTCGTTGATTTGAGGGAGATGATAGACATAGTGTTGCAAGGTGTCCCAAAGTCAGGATGGTGAGACCTTGGCACAAACATCATTGACACCTACATGGGGATACTAGTTGAGTAACAACTGATTTTGAGGCAAGTTGTAGTAGATGGAGCTGCAGTAAGAGGGTAGAGAGGAGTCCCACTAAGTGGTGTTGGTGGAGCACCCCCTCTTGGAATTTTGTTAAGGATACTAGCCCACCACCCTAGTGGTCGATGTATTTTTGTATGGTCATAGCCCAATTTTTGTATAATACACATTTTTTTCACAATGTAGCCCTAATGAGGGCCAATGTTTGATGTATATGTATTTTCTGGAACTTGATTATATATATATATATATATATATATGGCATCCTATGTGTATATGTCTATGAATGACTTGTATTTTTATGATGTTTTCTTTTTTATTTCCACATGTATGATGGTTTACCCATGGGATGATAAGTGCACATGCTTTGGTTTTTATTTGTGATTAATCATGAGTAGATGTTGTTTTTAATGTGATAAATGCTAGTCTATGATTTCATTTTTGATGTTATCTACAAATTTATTTAAACTCCTAAGAATGCGTAGGAATTTGAAGGTTTCAAAATGTTAGACACACGTTTTAGAATAAGCATGATATTTCATTTATTCATCAATATGATACACATATATATACATTGATATGACCTTTGGATTCATTGTCCAAGGTCTATTGGACTCCCGATGAGGCTTCATGTCATGTGAATTTTCATCTTCTATCTCCAAGTAACCCTTAACAGATTACATTTCCATTATTCCCCCCCTTAATCCGAAGGGGTATATGTGAGTCCAAGGTGAGAGTTAATATCTCAAAGTGGGCAGCTGAAATATGGAAGTGTGTAGTTGTTGATCGTTGGATGTGCTCTCTGAATCTGGTGGTTTTGGGATGACCACAAACCCAATGGCTAGCAGAAGTTGATGTCTTCTACTAAATGGTGGTGGTGGTTTAAGGAAGGCCACAAACCCAATGGCTAACAGAAGTTGTTGTCTTCTACTAAATGGTGGTTTAAGGATGACCACAAACTCCAGAACCCTATTCTACGCTCAATGGTTCTCGAAATATTTCCTAAGTTAGCTAGAAGCTGAAGGTGATGTCTTTTGTTATTAAGTGGAAATGCTCTAAAATGTTGGTTTAAAGATGACCATAAACTGTGATGTCGAACAAGCTCCAAGTCTTCTACCAAGTGGATGTTTAAGGGAAACCACAAACCGTTGTCTAGCAGAAGTTGTAATTCTTCTACTAAGTGGTGGTTTAAGGAAAACCACAAACCAATCACGCTCCCTTGTCAGGCTCGCTTATCACTGCTCAATTGATAGGACTTTGAAATTTGAAGTATGACTCTCAATCGTTGATGTTGTTCCCCCCTGTCAAGTAAAAGGTGAGAAGATGCAAATCATTTCAATACAAGATTGCTCAATACTCGAGACTAGATTCGTTGGTATGATTGACATATCTTCTTGACTGTTGATAACCATCACCAAGAAGGAATCCACCCATAGTGGTTCTTTACTCTTGCAGTTATCTTGTGTTTGAAACACCTATCCACAATGCTCACAAGGGTGAAGATCGAAGCACTGATCTTCAATGTGGCCAACTCCCTGACAATGTTGGAATATCAAAATCTGCTCTTCAACTGGAGCAGGTGAATATGAAATTTCTTGAAGCAATCCAACACTCTGAAACTGGATCGGTTTGGTGTAATCCAGATTATGAAATGTGACATCATTTTCATATCCAAGATTGATTTTGTGCCTGTTGTGCCTGATTTCTTCCCAAGGTCTGATGATTGAATTGGAAAGAGGAAGTTGACCTGCATTTGAATATGAGATTGTCTCACTGAGTTGCTTATGTACTAGTTGTTGGTCCGAATATGTATCATCTTCATCATCTTCGAAAAGAGGGTTCTCAATAGGGACAAGTCTAGAATGTTGTCGAATATTTTGTCGCTCAAGTGCATTGTGAAGAAGAAGACGAGTGTGAGTTTGAAGTAAGGCTACTTAGGCTTGGGAAACTTTCAAGCTGGTCACAACAGATTTAACTTTCTTGCTAACTCCACCCTGACTTAACTAGGCAGACTCAAAAATGAAGGCAGCAAATGGAGGGTGTTGGATTCTGCCGAAAATGCACCGGTTTACAATGATTTAATTTCAAAAAGTACAAGTAACTTACAAAAACACTGTTTGCAAGAATACCTCGATTCTTGGGATTGAATGAGTCTCCTCTCATTCTCCAAAGAACCTACAATTTCCAAAAGCTGAGCAGTGGAATGAAGTGAATATTTTCGCAAAAATGAAGTGAATATTTTCCCCAAAGTAATGAAGGAAAAAACCTTGTGACAGTTATCAATATCTTTAATTAGTTTATTAATGGCCTCAAAAGAAGAGCTCGCAAATCTCTTCTAGATGCAGCAGCAAGAGCAACTACAGATAATGTTGAGGACAATAAATTTAAAATCTGCTCTAACCAAGATCAAATCTTTGAAATGCTACCACAGTGCTCTGGTGATTTCAGACAGAGGTAAACGAATAGCAGTGTCCTAAAGGAGGCTTCAATAGTTTGAGTGGTTCTGGTGAAAATAATAAACCCAACAAAAAAATATAATAACGTTGCCCAGAGAATTGAGATGGCATTCAATTGTTAAGTTCAAACAAGTAAAACTTTAGGAGGAAAGATCACTGCCACAGAAATTGCTACGGATCAGACTCATCAAAGGAGAAATATTTGTTCAACAATGTGTATATCACTTGTATTTCATCGCAGAATTAGAACGGAGATGGACCCTACGACGTTGTTGAACACATGAGAGTGATTTTTTGATGAGCAATTTGCAAATCTGGATGGGGAATCGAACTTAAGACCTCCCCAAGTGGAGTCCTGCAAATCCTGTGATCTCAAATACCGTGATGTCTTGTAACGTTGATTAACCCTGGCGACGTCCCAATGCTGTAAACTTCAATAACAATAATCATATTGTTCAATTATGGAGAGTATCGTTGGTGCCTCCACACAGCGTTGCCTCGGGCTACACTACATGCCTCATTTCAAGGCGCACGTGGGATAGAAAAATAGCGAATTATCCATCCAGGGTGCCTTGAAAATACCAATGACTAAGTATGGTCTCCATCAATCGAGCAGAGAAGTCGTTTCAACGAGGTTAAGAGTGGCACATTTATGGTGCTTTCCCGCAAGTCTGAGAGTGAGAGAAGAACGTAGATTCCTGTGGAAATCGCGTAGTATTATGTGGGCAGGCTCAACGTATGATCAATGGAGCGGGCGTAGGGTTTCCACGAACGGTTCCATGGCTAGAATTCCATTTCGTTCTCCAACCAGCTAGGGTTATCGCCCATCAAAATGGAATGGCAAATGCAGTGTTACAATCGGCTTGACAAATACGATTGTGAATGTCACCCAAAAATGATTGTGAATGGGTTACCGTCGTCTTGACAAAACGATTGCTAGAGATGCGGTTTGGTCATTGGAAGATGGGGTATGAACTAGCACAGCGGTTAGGCTGGTGAATGCTGAAAGGCTTACACCTGAGGAAATCTGAGGTAGAGGAAACGTGGGGACAGTTGATTAAATTTGTGATAGCTGCTTGTTTAATACTGTAATTTTTAATAATGAAGTTGAAGGAGTGCCTGCTAAACGTGGTAATCTCAAAGGTTAATTATTTAAACGTGGCAATCATTTGATGTTATAGTAATTTTTTAATATGATTAGGTAAATGTTAAAAAGTAAACAGATTAACTGATGCATTCATAAATGCAACGAAGTTATCCACAAAAAATCTTACTCATTGATTTTGGAGTACCACTAAAAATATACCGGCATCTTCAATGTGTAGCCATCAAATTATAATTTAAGATTAAAAGATCATTAATTGTGCCCATCTCCAATAAACTTAATGAACATGGAGAACACAATAACCAATGACAAAAAATGTCGTAGGAAATATAAAAATGACAGACCTGAAGGAGAGGACTTCCGAGTGCTATGGAAACCCTAACAATTGCGTGGAAGAGTAAGGAAATACCACAGAGAAGACAAACCTGTTATCTACTCTCATCAATCAACGAATATGGTAGTAAGAAATAACTAAATTTGAATAGACACGCTTAATTGATATGCTTAGAATGCAAAACCGGAGGGGCGCAAATGATGTTGGAGGAAACCTTACGCACGAAGAATGATTAGGGTTTCAATCTGCAATAAGGAAGAAGTCACATGGTCGTTAGAGTGGTATCCCACTCGCAGAAGAACGTTAGAATGAGTTACGCAGACATCTGAGTGCATTAATCTGCAATCCAGAAGAAACGACAGACTAAGGGTTAGGTTTCTGAGCATGCGAGTGGGGGATAAAATATAACGCCCAGGATTGATAAAGAATGCTAATGGTCTTTGAGAATAGCGCAGAATGGCAGGCTGGTTCAGAGGCGTTTCTGCTCACTAGACAGGGATGTTTTTATAGGAGAATGAAAACGCCCAAGGAATAACCAGACATAAATCAGTTATGGAAAATTCACATAGCATAATTAGGCGACCTAAGAACTAAGGCCTTCTGATACCAGAATTAATACACACGTTTTAGAATAAGCTTGATATTTCATTTATTCATCAATATGATACACGTATTAGATTTCCAACACAAAATTCCTTGATATATTTCATTTATGATACACGTATTACATTTCCAACACAAAAAATCCTTGATAAAGTTTGATATTTCATTTATTCATCAATATGATACACGTATTAGATTTCCAACACAAAATTCTTTGATATATTTCATTTATTCATCAATATGATACACTTATTACATTTCCAACACAAAATTCCTTGATAGAAGTGTTGTTCCTGAGATTATTTTCTTTAGATAGTTATATAAGATTTAATTCATTAAATGAAAATAAAAAATAGAATAGTATAGAAGCCATAATTTGTCGTCCAAGTCGATTTAGGTGAGGTGAGGGAAATTTACAAAACCGTTAAACAAAACAAGGCATCAATGTAGAGATGAATCTTATCATGTTCACAGTTGAGGAAAATAAAGCATGCACTCTTGAAAGAATATAAGATTTAGTTATCCAAGTAGCTTACAGGTCTTGTATTTATTGACAGCAAATACAGAGTAAAAACTACTTGCTTAACGAACAACTGGTTTGGTGTGATTACAGTAGCTGTGTTACTAAATTGTAAACACTCACTTATCAAAGAGACATTTAAAGAAACAAAAAATATGGAGTACAAAGGGGAAACATATCTCAGACTCCACAAATATTGGAATCTATGTCTATGCTTGTATTAATTCTCATAAAAGGAGATTTTCTCTTAATTACATTCGGCAAGAAACAACCTTTGTTCAATCTTTGAAACATGTATTTATACAAAAGGTTCTCAACCCTAAGCGGTTGGAATTCTCCTTATTTATAAAATAGTAAAATTTCAAAATGTAAAATCTGAAACGCTTCACTTGCATCTCCCTTGTCCCTTCGCTATGTTGGCGAAGTCATTTTCCCTTCTCGTTCTCCAGCTCATAAAAAATTGGTCTTCTAAACATGATATGTACAAATGATGTGTACAGGTTATCTCATTGGTTCCCGGAAGTGCTGTATTTTCCCGCTCAACACATTTGACCTGAGTTTCAGTGTGATCACTTGGTGGATCTGTCAATGTGATGTCTTCCTTCTCAGAGAGGTGTCGGAAAAGACATATGTGTTGTGTTCTAGCTAGAACTTTCACCAGGCGCTTTAGTTGCTTTTCGTGGAGCCATGGTATCAGACCACGGAACTCTGTTATCTGTCATAGAGAATGCACAATTTTTTTTATCTTGAAAACTTGTTTCTTAGTAAAAACACACAATGAAATTCAAATTCAATACCATTTTCCTTTAATTGCATCGATTAACCAATACCTCTACTGACGAAACATATACTTTCCTTAATGAATAAGATTTAGGCGGTGGTCTAGGATTTCATTTGGAATGATTGTCGTAAATCAATTATTAATGTCATTAATTTTCGGGAAAAACACAGATGAAATTTGAATTTATCTGAGTCATTATTCAACGAAAGATTAATCACATGATAATTATCGTTAATGCACCAGTTAATCACACTTATCGTTAAGTAAATTTCGGAATTTCGGATCTCGAGATATCCTATAACATTTCAAGGTATGATTTCCAAAACGTGAAATTACGATGTGATTAGTTAATTTTAATCATGTTTAACCCTTTTAAATAATCGTGAGTAACCTAAGACAATTTCACGATTTCGGATATTGAGACTTTGATAGTCGCTCGAGGTAAGATCCCCAAAATGCGAAATCATGATCTATGATTAATTAACTGTTAATCATTTTTAATTCTTAATTAATCTGGTTTAATGCTTAAGACAGTTTCGCGATTTCAAATATCGGGACTTTGATAGTCGCTCGAGGCAGGATCCCTGAAACACGAAATCGCGATATGATTAATTAACCATTAATCGTTTTTAATTCTTAATTAATCTGGTTTAATGCTTAAGATAGTTTCACAATTTCGGATATCGGGACTTTGATAGTCGCTCGAGGCAGGATCCCCAAAACATGAAATCGTGATATGATTAATTAATCGTTATACGGTTTTAATTCTTAATTAATCTGGTTTGATGCTTAAGATAGTTTCGTGATTTCGGATATCGGGACTTTGGAGTTGCTACATGTTGAAATGCTTGCATCGCGAAACTCTGAAACCCGAGATTTCGAATGTAGTCTTTGGTGATTTGACTTTTTAATGAACATGTGGCTCCATAACTTTTAAGAGATTAGGGTAGTTTGATTAAAAGGAAGACCTCATCAATAGTGAGAATCAAGCGCGCATTGTTTTTATTTAAACAAGAATGAAAACTATTTAAAGTCTAAAGTTTATAAAAATATATGTGTTCCAACAAGAAGTTGAATTTGTGAATATTTCCTAAAAATACATGGACCATGAACATTATAAACATTATTCTACTATTTTACAAGGAGCTGAGAATCGAGGTAAATGATGAGGTGACGGATATGAAGTTGAGTTGCATCAACAAGCAATCCAATTATATTG
Source organism: Picea engelmannii (assembly GCA_009831015.1). Classification (NCBI taxonomy): domain Eukaryota; kingdom Viridiplantae; phylum Streptophyta; class Pinopsida; order Pinales; family Pinaceae; genus Picea; species Picea engelmannii. The sequence goes on from ML793916.1 coordinate 130,228, forward strand.
TGCACTCTGCTTGGCTATTAGTGGTTGGCCCTAGACATTTTCCACTTGACTAGAGTCGTGTATGTGAGGGTGAATATATGGCCCAAGCTAAAGAGAGGATATTTTGAGCTCATCCACTAGCTTCTCGAAAAAATTGATGTGAAATTCTAGTGCATTAATCATATGTTATACCAAGAAAGTAAACTCATCAAGAGTGACAAAACTGAGGTTTCTCAGACTAAAGACTAAAATACCTACTTAATTACAAAATGGAATGTACGTGTAATTGACTGTTTAGAAAGTGCTTTCTTAGGGGTAGAACCTCTTCAAATACAACCCATTGATAGGGTCTTTGAAGAGGCCACCCTCAAGAAAATCAAGGATGTATGCACCACAAGTTAACTTACCAGAGAGTCCCAAACTTTCCAAGCCCTAATGTGTCATTGGCGACATCAGAAGCAAGGAGTGGCTCACCCGCATTGAAGTTACAAGGGCGTACTTGCTGGTCATAATTGGAATTGGAGCACTTTTTGGTGGCTTCATTGTTTAGTAACGAAGATCAATGATCTTCATTAATGATTTCCAAGGCCATGAGTCATTGCTTGACTAGTGTAGTATCCAGAAGGCGTTCGACTTCCATTTGGACATTTTTAATTTCACATTCAATGGGAGAAACTTCTTAAACTTCTTCCACCCCTTGTACAAGGTGGAAAGGGGTCAAGCCTATGGTTTTTTTAACAGTTTTCATGTATGCCCATAGTTTTGATAAAATCATGTGATGTCGGTTTGATTTATGTTTGTTTACTATATGTTGTAGCATGGTTTCGAGGATTTTGTTGATATCCTCAAATTTGCCATTGGATTGCATATAGTAAGGGGATACGAACTTGTGCATGAATTCAAGCAAAAAAGATCATTCTTAGAAGACTTCATTCTCAAAATACTTTATGTGGTCTAAGACCAAATTTTTGGGGACATCAAAGTGAGTGATGACATGGTTGAAGAAAAATGAGTGGTCGCATCCACTATGTTATTATATGTTGGCATCACTTTGGACCACTTGGTAAAGTAGTCAATAGCCACAATGATGTACTTATGACCCATGTTAGATGGAGGGTTGCAGGTCATAAAGTTGATCCCCCACTTGTAGAAGGGACCAGTTGTAATGATGGGGTGTAGAGGAGCTAGTAGAGCTCTTATCTTGTGAGTGAATATATGGTACTTCACACACTACCTAACTGTGTGAATGTAATCGTAGAAGAGAGTAGGAAAAAAATAGTTTTCATGGATGATTTTCTAGGCAGTGGACATTCCTTATAAGTGGCTTATGCATGCATCGTTGTGGTATTCATTTAAGAATTTTTTTTCTTCCTCGAGGGTGAGGCATCAACATAACATGGTATCCACTCCTCACATGTAAAGGACATATATGACGAGGAGATATCGAGGATATTGTTGAAAAATGCATCATCATTTAATATCATAGGAGAGATACTAGATAAATTTTTGTGTGTGAAGGTAGGTTAGGATGTCACTATACCATGGGTCTTCTGATGAAATTAATAAGAGGTGCTCATCCAAAAAGTCATTATTCATTGATGGGATTCTTATGTCAGATGGGATATGTGTGATGAACTCAACAAGGATAAGTGCCTTCTTTCTCTTGGGGGTAATGAAATAAAGATATAATTCTTAGAGATTATGATCCAGTGAGTGAACTTACCATTGAAAATTCATCAATTGAATAGGTAATAGATAGAATTGGAATTTACTACGAATTTAGTGGGTATGAAGCAAGATGTAATACTGCATATTTTGGACTGAGTGAATGATGGCTAGGGCCAATTTCTCCTCGTGATTATAGTTGAGAGAAGGTCCTAATAGGTTCTTTCTCACATATTAAATGACATGATCGCAACTATATTTCCCTTGTTGGACTAACACTCTAGCGACAAAGACTGCCAAGGTGGATAAGTAAAGGATATAATCCTTATTAAAGTCGGGAGGATTGATTAATGGGGCATTTGAGAGAGCATGTTTCAAATCATCAAAATCTTGTTGTGCCTGGTCGTCCCATTGGAAAAGGATGTCTTGGAGTAGAAATCTTATGAATCCATGGGTGCAAGTTGCATAATCAAGAACAAGGCATCATAAAAAATTGGCTTTTCTTTGTAGACTTTGTAGTTGGTGCTAGGTCTTAGGGGGGAATTTCACTAATGGATTGGAATTTCAATGGGTCTCATTTAATTCCATTATGGGATATGATGAAACCCAACAATCATCCAACAATGATATGAAATACACACTTGAGGGGGTTCAAGTGAATATTGTACTTCTCACATTGTCAAAAAGTAATGTGAAGGCCTCTAGGTGTTTTGACCACTTTTTTGACCAAGTAGTGAGATCGTCAAGATAAGCCAAAATGATATGAGAGAAATTTTGAAAAATGTAGGTCATGGTGCAATAGAAGGTGACTCCAACATTTTTGAGATTGAAATCCATAACATAGTAGGAAAATGTGCCCCAAGGTGTAATAAATGCAATTTAATACTAATCTACATGGTAGATTTGATTTTGGTTTTACCCTAAGAACCCATCTGTTGTAGTCCATGGATTAAAGGCATGCATTCAAGAAGAGAGATACATTATAGAAAGAATATTAGGAACACACACGTAAGTCAAGAAAGAAGAGATATATTTGGGAAGGTTGAACATCTTCTTTTGTATTCCTTCTTTTAGAGTATTTATACATTGGAAGAATGGTTAGAACAATTGTACCCACTCCAACTAATCATTTGTCATGTTATTTTATGTTTTTATCCCTCTATTACATATATATTTACATAATGTATTATGTATGATGTATGATATGTGATGACTATTACAAGGGCCTAAGAGGCCTCCTAACATCTCCCCCACACTCAAATCCTTGCTCATCCC
>ML793916.1:133196-150544 GCA_009831015.1 Picea engelmannii
TTCCAGCGGAGTATCCATGGTGGTTTATACATCAATGGCGCACAAGTTGCATGAGTGTTATTGAAAACAAGTTGCACAAGTGCATGAAAACCCACTATTTAAAATTTTTCTCTTGCTCTTTGAGGCGATGTAAAGTATCCATGAGGTGTTGAGTGAGGTGTTGGATTAATTGATTAATGCACATTTTTTAAGGTTTTGTTTTAATTTTTAAAGTCAGTTGCCAATAAATAATTTCAATGCTTGAGATTAGTTCAATGATCTATCCAGTAAACTCACATGTGAGATTTGAGTGAGCAAAACAAAATCTGGTCTTAGTCTAACTGTTCTATTTTTTACTTTTTTTGGGAATATTTTCTATTTAATTTTATTTGAAATCAGACAATAAATTGTTGGATATACACATTTGAGTGGTTAATTCTGTATAATGCCTCAAAAGTTTTTCAGTAAGCTGAACCTATTTTTATATTCAAAAATACAATTTAATTAACAAAAAATTGTGATTTAAGAAAAATTTATATTACATTTTCCTGAAAAAAAACAAACATAAAACCTAAACCTTTCCAATGATTTAAAAAAACTTCCAATGAAATGATGCAGGAAAGTTTATGAAATTCGAAAGTTCCCATTGTGGTACGCCAAATGGATGGAAGTTCAAAACTTTTTTACGCTATCCATGGAAACTTCTTCCACATCTTGACGATGGAACATAACACAAAGTTCACCGGTCTTAATCCTCCACATGGAGACTGTGCGAAATGTTTCATGGACAAATTTACTACGGATGTTAATGAAAATTTACCCAGAAAACTGTGGACAAAGACATCATCGATATATACAATATATATAAAAGAGAGACGTGCGGGACAAGTATGATTCTTGCCAAGCTGTATCACTCTCTTCAACTTCTTAAAAACGTTTACAGGTTTTCTGTCCATTCTAAAATACCAACTCTATACTTTTATTTTATGTAAAACCATGTTTTTTTTTTAACTTTTCATGGTTTTACAATTAATTTTAATCCATACAAAGTAAACGGAAATCAACAATTAATTGTAATCCATGTCGATTGGATGGACAAAATCTACAATCGTCATCATGTCGATTGGATGGACAAAATCTACAATTTCGACTAATAGTTCGAGTGCTTCTTATACTAGTCTTATTATTTTGGAGTCCTTTGATTCTTCGGGTAGCTTTGATTATTTTCACACATTCTAAGCTCTACTTCAAAATTTATAAATTAATACGTGCTAAGATTTCGTATTATTTTTGCCAACCTAAAAACAAGTTCACTTGCCCAACCTAAATCCATGAAGGTAGAAATACATGGATTTACCCTCTAGCATGTGCCTATATCAAGTAACCCTCCACTGCAATGGATCCGAATCTACTTTGGCCACCTCGTGGTGGGGTGGATATCATCTCACTTGGAACGCCTTACAATGACCTGCATGTGCTTCGCTTATGGCCCGAGGTAGAGCAACCACGAATGGGGCCGTGCTACAATAGAGATCGTTACAGTCTTTTTACAAAGCAAAGTTATTAAAAAAGGTACAATGACANCATCTCACTTGGAACGCCTTACAATGACCTGCATGTGCTTCGCTTATGGCCCGAGGTAGAGCAACCACGAATGGGGCCGTGCTACAATAGAGATCGTTACAGTCTTTTTACAAAGCAAAGTTATTAAAAAAGGTACAATGACACGGTTACAATTTTGAAGCTTTAACATTGTGGGGGTATATGACAAACATTGTGGGGGCGTTCCATATATAATATTTTATGGAGGAACTTTTAAAAATTATAAAATTGTTTATATATATATATATATATATATATATATATTAATTTTATGTCACTATAATATATAAATAAGGTTTGTAAATATTAATAGTTTTAAAAATAGATTTAAAAAAAGTTAAATTTAATTTTAATGTTTTAAAAAAATTGTGAAAATTAAATTCATTTGGTTTGAAATAAGTATGATTAAAAGAGAGAAATCTAGATAATGGAATTAGAGAATAATGTTATTTCTTAGCACTACACATAAACCATTCACTAAGGACATTTGTTGGCAAGTCAAATGTTGAATATTAAGGATAGAGTATATGTCAAGGAGAATGCTAACATGAGATGATAGTTGTTAAACATGGACCAAGAGAATGCTACCATGAGATGATGGTTGTTAAGCGTGGACCAATAGGGCAAGGAGACAATACTACTATGAGATTATGAATGTTTTCCATATAAGTTCCTCGTGCTATGAAACGTAGACACAAAGGTAAGGGACGAATTGGAAATAGGTATTATATCAAGGGATAGTCATGAGGGGTGATGGCAGAAGAAGATATCATATAAGATAGACAGAGGGTCATTTATGGAGATAGAGATAAAGGAGGAGGAGATGTTTGATACTCCCTTAGCCTAGATCCCCTCCACTATCCAAGTAAAATGAGCAACCCAATAACTAGAGAGAATGACATATACAAAGATAGCATGAACCCCTCTAGATACACAACCAAAAGAATAGTACGCCCCTCTCAATGCACATTGCATATCACTAGAACCATTTTATTACTAGAATATTCTATATCATGTAACTCGTAGAAAATCTACATCCTTCTCAATGCAAAAGGCCATATCCACATTCCCTTCTTAAGATAGGAAAAATACAAGGATAGAATTAAACCATAAATGCAAACCAGAAAATACCAATAAATATGTTGACCAATAATTGGAGCCAAGTTAAAAGGAGATACATGAACATTATTTATAATATATGTAGCCTAAACAACCTAATTTGTTGTGTGACAGAACCAACAAAAATCAAAGAGCAAAGCCACGCTTTTAAATAAAGTTGGAGCCACAAATAAAGGGTTCAAACATAGTGCCACTCATCACATCTCACTAAACTACAATAATAACATATATGCAATAACCTAGAGATTATGTGTTGACCATACAAAAGGCCAAGAGAAACTAGTAAAATGATAGGCCCTCTCATTCCTTCTTGAAAATGCCAATATTTCTTGTTAGATAAAAATTTAAGTTATAGAGGGTGCCTCATTTACTTAAGGTGACTCACTAAGACAGGAGGAGACACATGTCAAAATCATCGCCCCTCTCTAATCCATCACACTCCCCTTTCACATTAAGATATCTAGGATGAAAACTAAGACCACCCCGAGGAGTAGTGAAGGATTTACCAAAAAAACATAATGAAGACATCAAGTTTGGAAACAATATATCATGTAGTCCAAAGATAACAAAAGGTATACAACCATGGTTAGAAAGAATATGTATCTCCTTTGAGAACCCTAGGATATGGAAAAAAAAATAAAAAGGAAAAAGAGATTATGACTAACCTCATACCCACACCCAACCATGGCTAGAAAGACTAGTATATATCTTCTTTGGCAACGTTGGAACCTAGAAGAAAAGGGGACAATGTTGTGGCTAATTTGAGACCCACACCTATTGATGCCCCAAACAAGAATACATTTATTTTCTAGACTATCAAGCACTTTGTTGTGATTCTTTTTCACAAATGTAATGGAAATGAATAGATTAGAAGGAAGGTAGCAAGTAAAGAATAAATCATGGGGGTATTAATAAGAATTGGTTAGTATGCATCTCAAATGATCCACTGCCTTGATTAGTTTGTTGGAGATTTCAAATAAATACATGGGAGTTGCCCTCAATCACAAAGAATTAAACCCGAATGGAATGAGCTTGTTAAATCCCTTGTAATCAAGCCATAATTTCAAAAATTAGTGCTCATACCAATGTTAATTGAAATAAAACATAGAATTGACTCATTTCATTTCTCAATATGCCTTCAATTCCAGCAAGGTTGAGATTACACTTGGAAACACCTACAAATTGATATTTATGAAAAGAGTCAGTGGAGATAATCCTTCTATTGATAATGTTTGATTCGGAAGTGACCCTGGATAGATAAGCTAAAAATCTATAGCACCAATACCCTAAAAAAAAAATTCCCCAAATCCTGAGAAGATCTCACTTTCCCTTCTTTCTCCAAGGTTGAGGCAAGAAAGTGTCTTTGACATTGTGTAATTTTTTTTGTTGTATGCATGAAACTACAAAGGTTTAGCATAAAAAATATGATTCTTGCATTCCAACCATATGTTCTAGGTAACAAACCCAAGTATAAGGTTCTAAGAGCATACCCCAATTCATGAGGTAAAGGTAAGCTAATTTTCCATTGTAAATTAAATCTCGAACATATCACTATCATGGAAGATTCCATCATGTAGTAAAAGAAACCTGTCACATATGAATCAAATGGATTGGAGATGAAAAAATATCAAAATTTTCAAACTCAAACTAGTGCATACAACACTACAAAGGACCTTATAAACTTCTCTTTAGATGTTATCCCAAATCCAAGTTCACTCCCAAGGAAAAAACTATGGAAAGATGGAAATTTTAGGCCAAAGAATCTTAAATTCAATCTTATAACAAAATGGTTCATTTTCCCTTGTCCCATAGAAATTGTGCGTTGTAAAAACCTAATATATAGAAAATCCTCTTAAACCATGCATACCCCACTGTAGAGTATGGATTAATTGATAATGAAGAAAAAAAGATTGCATCTCATTCCAAAACACACTAACAAGGTGAGAGTGAATAAAAATCAACTAAAATTGAAAAAGCTTCCATTTACAAAAGAAACATGGAGTCATTAAATACTAAGAGATGACTCTTCCTCCAACTAAAATAGTATAATTGTGATAAATTCATTACCACCAATTACTAAAAACACTCCCAAGGATCTTATGTGTTTTACTGAAACCACATAATTCCAAAAATCAAATCAAAATATGAAAAAATTACTATCCTGAATTTCTAAAAAATAGTGAGAAACAACAAGAAGGAGACCTTTCTTTGTGATATTTCAAAAATATTGAGATCCATACCTACAAATATAAATCTCAAGGATATTTAACCATTGAGAGCATGTTTTTATTTCCATGGCTACACCTAGAGAGTTGTCTTTAAATGATATCATCACTAGAGAAGGTACTTCACAAGAAAATATGTAAGTGTCACGTATTTCAAATCCCTGGTCATCCATAATATTTCAAACAATAAATGTTCTTTGACGAAAGTAAGTGCCACTTTGCAATCAAATGGGACTACCCACAAGAAATTCTTTTGTATTTTCTCAATATTTTTAATGATTATTCAAGATGCTAAAATAATATAAAACAAGAATATTAGGAAGTACTAGATAATAAATATCATATATTTTTAATGATTATTCAAGATGCTAAAATAATATAAAACAAGAATATTAAGAGGTACTAGAGAATAAATATTAAAAGAACTAAAATACTATCAAAGGATAAGGTGTATCAAGTCCAAATTTGAAGGTGTTTATAGTGGGCATTGTGAGCATTCTATTCAAAATAAGTGTTGTGTGGTAGCGTAGTCCCTGCCAAGTAGTTTATAAGGTGATTTTTAGAAAATGGAGAGAGTCGAGTAATATTGTTAAAAAAACATAAATTAATAGTATGGTAAGTAAACAGTAATTAGAATAGATGTTTAAAAAATATTAAAAGTTATGTTCAATTGTTTTTTAGAAATGAAATGATAAAGAAAATTGTAAATATTAAAAGGTATAGTGAAATTACATTGAATAGTAATTTAATAATTAATGTGCATTGCCAATCCTTTCGAACTTGTGTGGTGAGTTGTCACTAAGCAAAGCAGTGCCAATCTTTTCTGAACATGTGTGTTAAGTTGTCACTAGTAAAAGCATAATCCATATGCATTGGGAAGGGCGCGAAGGTAGCAGGGATGGAAGGCAGTGATAAATGCTTTGAAATATTTGTAAAGTTGGGTAGAGTGAAGCTTGCGAGTTGGAGGAATTTTATAGCACGAAATTTTTTGGTGCAAGATGTACATCACAGAAATGTAGATGGTGGAAGTTTTGGATGCAAGATTTATCATATCACCAACTTGGGGATCGACGGCTATAAAGTTGGCTAACTATGGAATTGTAGATCACTAAAGTTTTGGGTGAAAGATGTATATCACGAAAAAGGGGGAAGGAAATTTTGGTTATGCCAACCTGGCAACCGACGACCATAGAATTGGCTAGGTATGAAAAACAACGACGGTGGGTCAGACACCCATAAATTGTGATTGAATGTGTTTATTGCTTATTAATGCCAATAAAAGAACTTGTGTGTTGAGTTGTCACTAGTAAAATCATAATGAATGTGCATTGGGAAGGATGGGAATGTGGAGAGGGGTTGAAGAGACCGATAAATGGTTTGAAATTTTTGTGAACCCGGGTATAGTGAAGGTTGTGGCCATAAATTTGGCTAAGTATGGAATTGTAGATCAGGGAATTTTAGGGTGCAAGATGTATATCATGGAACACGAGGAATGAGAGTTCGGTTGGGCCAACATGGGAACCAGCGGCCATATAATTGGCTAGGTATGAAAAGCAATTTGAATGCATTTTTTACTTATTAATGCCAATGAGTGAACATGTGTGTTGAGTTGTCGATAGTAAAAGCATAATGAATGTGCATTGGGAAGGGTGGGAATGTGGCGAGGATTGAAGAGAGTGATAAATGGTTTGAAATTTTTGTGAATCGGGGTCGAATTGTAAATGAAGGAAGTGTTGGGTGCAAAATGTATATCACGGAAGTGTTGTGTGCAACATGTATATCACGAAACATGGGGCATAAGAATTCGATAGCGCTAAGTCACGACCCCACGGTGAGATAATTGGCTAAGTGTTGAAAGGGGCTGTGGTCGGTCGGGCTCATGATGTTACAATATAGGACCAATCCACGAGTTTGAGAAAGTCAGGTTCAAGTTTAAAGAGATTTTGTCTATATTTATTTAAATTGTATTTATATTAATGTATTTGAATAGATTATTTGTGGTCCAAATGTAAACCATGTTCCAATTTGTGGACAACTTTTAGACCATGGAAGTTTTGGGTGCAAGGTGTATATCATGGACTTGTAGATGACGAAAGTTTTGGGTGCAAGATTTATAATAGCACCAACCCTGGGGTCAGTCGGACTCCCGTAAATCATTGTTGAATGTGTTTTTTGCTTATTAATGCCAATAACCGAACATGTGTGCTGAGTTGTTTCTAGTAAAAACATAATGAATGTGCATTAGGAAGGACGTGAATGTGGCGGGAGTTGAAGAGATCGATAAATGGTTGAATTTTTTTTGAACCCGGGTATAGTGAAGGTTGTATCCATAAAGTTGGATAAGTATGGGATTGTAGATCATAGAAGTTTAGGGTGAAAGATGTATACTATGGAAGACAAGGAATGAGAGTTCGATTGCACCAAACCAGGGATCGACGACCATAGAATTGGCTAGGTATGAAAAGAAACAATGGTTGGTCGGACTACCGTAAATCACGGTTGAATAGAAAACCTGTGTGTTGAGTTATCGCTAGTAAAATCATAATGAATCTGCATTGGGAAGGGTGGGAATGTTGCAGGGATTGAAGGAAGTGATAAATGGTTTGAAACTTTTGTGAATAGCGAATTCTAGGAGTTTGGGGTCGAATTGTAAATCACATAAGTGTTGGGTGTAAAATGTATATCACAGAAGTGTTGTGTGCAAGATGTATATCATGGAACACAGGGCATAAGAATTTGATAGCGTTAAGTCGGGACCCAGTGGTGAGATAATTGGCTAAGTGTTGAAAAGGATGGTGGTCGGTCGGTCGGGCTGATGATGTGATGATATAGATGGAGATGAGCTAACCCAGGAACCCGCGACCAATCCAGGAGCTTGAGAAAGTGAGGTTCAAGTTTAAAGAGATTTTGTCTATATTTATTTAAAATGTATTCATATTAATGTATCTTAATAAATTATTTGTGGTCCAAATGTAAACCATGTTCGAATTTGTGGATGAAATGTAGACGACTGAAGTTTTGGGTGCAAGATGTATATGGTGGAACTGTAGATGAAGCAAGATTTTGGTGCAAGATTTATAATAGCGCCAACCCAAGGGTCGGTCGGGCTCTCGTAAATTGTTGTTGAATACGTCTTTTTCTTGTTAATGCCAATAAGAGAACCTGTGCACTGAGTTTTCACTAGTAAAATCATAATGAATGTGCATTGAGTATGGCGGGAATGTGGCGATGATTGAAGAGAGTGATAAATGTTTTGAAAGTTGTGAACCCAGGTATATTGAAGCTTGCGAGTTCCAGTAGTCCGGGGTCGACTTGTAAATGACAGAAGTGTTGGGTGAAAATGTGCATCACGAATTTGTTGGGTGCAAAATGTATATCACATAAGTGTTGGGTTCAAGATGTATATCACAAAACACGGGGCATAAGAATTCGATAGCGCTAAGTTGGGACGTCGTGGTGAGATAATTGGCTAAGAGTTGAAAGGGACGGTGATCATAGTATCAACTTACTATGATGGTGTCCCATGCCTTGTCATTTTCTCCCTGATATCCTTTTATGGCTTTCCTCGACTTTGACCTTCATTGGTAATCTGGTCGACAACCTTTTTGAACCATTCTTCAATGTATCTCTTCATGGGCGCCACATTGATTTCATGCCATATTTTTATATTGAATAATTCACTTTCCAAGTCCCTTAGATCAATAGAGAGGATGTGTAATGCTTCTTGAATATCTTGGTTTTTAATCGCACAACCAACTAGCCAGGTGTTCACGTCATCTTCAACATATTCAAGAATTCCATAGAAATTTTCAAATGACAGTCTTTTATAGACATGAACTTGATCATCAAATGCTTGCTTGGTTAAAAACAACGAGTTGAATATCAATTTCGGGTCTTGGACTTCATTGGTGCTGGCAGCTAGATCTATCTTAGTTAGCTTCTTGAATAATTTGTCTCTTCTATATATGGCCTGGATACATGCTTGAACGATACCATTCAAGTTCTTTACCTTTTCCTTCTAGCATGCATTTAGTTGGTCTATTCGATCCAGGGAAGGGAGATCCTCATGTCTTATTCTAAATTCCATCATACTAGTAACTTTAACACCAAATGGTAAAACTGCATCGAGGTAGAAACCTTGCTCGTTCTTGAGATCTGCTTGTAGATACTCATGAAAAGCATGCACTCTTGTTCCAAAAGAGACCATATTCTTTGACATCTCCCAAGATTTTGTTATTAATTTCATTCTCCTGTTTATATTGTTTTCCACATAGCCTCGGGCCGATGTGAGAAGGCTTGCTGATCCTTTTAACTTTTTCGTAGGTGTGGTGGGCCTGATCATTGCCAAAGGAGTAACAAACAGTGGAAGAGGCATTAGAGTTTCCTCCAATTCTTTGATTCGCTCCTTTAACATGACGTTTTCCATTTCAAGGCCACTAATAGAGTTGTCTAGAGCGTCTCCAGTTGCTCGGTGTATCTAGGAGATCTGGGAAGGGTGCATGTTGCGTAGGTTGATATCTAAATGATATTTCCCTTTCTAATTATTTACATCTCTCTTTTTAATAATCAATTTTTTGGATTCGTTGCAAAAAACAACGCTCTGAAATGCAAAAGACTCTTCTTTGTCCAATGTATCTATGCCAATTATTTCCATCACAGGATTGTGCGGAGAAGTGCTCTCTAGCTGGTCGTTGTCGGGGAACATTTTGTCAATGTCAATTTCTAGTCCCATATATTTGAGGGAGAGATCATGGATATCAATTTCTCCCCTCAGTCCCTCCTATTCTTGGACTATTGTTTTCCTTTTTTTGCTCGCGGGAAGTTTGTGAGAACCTTCAATTTTGTCAGAGGGAGGTTTCTTATCTCCTCCTCTGCCTGAAGAAATGTGTGTGACTTTGTTACTTGGGTAGGCCATTGGAGTACTGCTCCGAGATGTTGTAGTCTTGGGTGTGGAGGTTAAGGATTGGGCACTTTTTTCACCCTGGCCTTTTCATTTATGCTTGTGTGAATCATTGGTACTGGCACCGATTTCATTCAGGATAGTGTTAGTGAAAGAACTGTTGAAGTGGATCCTGGCCATGAAATCCTTGACTTTCCAAGGCACAAAGAGGAATTGACTTTTTCTTTTTTCATGGGAAAAATGCAACCAGTATATGTATTGCCTTGCTATTCTAGCAAAAAACATTGTACCATATATGTGACATGGAAGGAAGTAAGGATTTTTTTTAGACCCAAAAATCCTTATAACATTATAGTTCTCCATTTCTTCTAGTGTGCCCTTCCTATCCAGGAAGTTGGTCAGCTGGCCAGACAACCAAGGAAGATACTTTCCAAATATCAATGCTTTAAAAACTAAAACAAAATCATTAAGGACTTTATAAAAATGTTGGCAAGTGTCATGTCTCCATAATATCTGGTACGACAATGTTACTAGGTCAAATTCATAGTTAAACTTCTTACACATAGATAGTCCAAGGAATGGATAGCAATTTTCCACGGCGAAAATTAAATAGTATGACATAAAGAATTTATTATGCCTTGTGTATTGCAATAACTGGGAAGAGATTTCAATGGAACACAACTTGTCGTAATTAAATATGGCTTGTTCCTTGACCGTAAAATATAAAATATATAGAATCATCCGACAGATGTTGGCTGCACTTTCTTGACCCGTTATCCTCATGAAAAGCCATGAAATTTTCCGGAAAAGGTTTTTAAATGCACTAACCTGTAATATGGCCATGTCCAGGGGAGCGACCACTGGGTTCTATAAGAACTTCGACAAGAGGTCCAATTCATTACTATGCTTCTTTAAGAACTGTCTGCAATTCTCGCCCTTGAAAGTAGGTGTTGGGCCGGGAAAGTGTTAACATATTTCGAAATACTTGAGGCGATAGGGAGACTTGGGAATGGTTGCCCATCTGGATAATCCGCTGGTTCGGAATATAGTTCTCGATGCAGCACGTGGCCAACTCGTTAAAGTAAAAAAATTCGGGGACACAATCTGTTACGACAATTTCAGATGTTGAGATAACTTTCTTCTGGGCAGAAGGGGAAGAGTAGTAATCATAAGATATGGACCACTAAAAACTCTGGTCCTCACGCCTGGAAATATTCAGGGTATCTCCACAGAAATGTTGTCGAGCTACAACCATAAGGTGATGAGAACGTTCCTTTGCTACTCATAGTATTTAAAATGAACGCTGCAACATCATCATATAATCTCCGGTAAATTTAATGGGAGATGTCTTCGACCTTTTCGCCTTTTAATGCCAATATTTTCGATGTGTCTAGTGAGTTGTGAATAATAAAGGCATAATTAATGTGCATTAGGAAGCACACGAGGGTTGTGGGGATGGACAACAACAAAAATTGCTTCAGAACTTTTGTGTACCTGGAAGACCGGGAATCCGTGAATCTGTGAGAACAGGAGTTGAACAATCGACTAAGTATGGAAAGTTGAGGTACAATTCCTTCAAAAAGTTAAAGTAAATAACAATTTTTCTGAGCTGAAGATCCACACACATAAAAAAAGAAAAATCAGATGCCATAATATTGACCTCTGCCAATTTGATAATAGGGAGGTTTAGTTGATGGATCCAAATATGGCTTACTTCAGGCGACTGGGGTGCACGTAGGGTGCATGTGAGAAAATATAATTTTTTTATGAAGATTTGTTTATATTGCTACATGCGGCAGTAATTGTGTGATAGTATTTAGAATGAACATTGGAGGATGGTAATATAATCTCCCGTAAATATTTGTTTAATGCATTTTAATGGGAGATGTCGTCCAACTTTGTTCTCATTAATTCCAATATTTTCAAAGCTAATAAAAGCGTAATCAATTTGCATTGGAAAAGTGTGCGAAGATGGCAGGGAAATCGAGAAAGTATGGAAAGGCGGGAAAAACATTGTCAACTATGTAATATACCTGGATCTCGACAAAATCAGGTTGAAGTTAGAAGATAATTTGTTTATATTTACTTAAACAATTTTTGTATTATTTTATTTTATTAGTATTCTTTGTGGCCCAAATGCAAACTATGTTCAAATTGGAAGGGTGGAACAACATTTTCATATGCAAGCACACTCTCAAATATGCGAACCTATAATATATGCACAATACTAAAGAGGGGCATCATGTCAACACATTTGTAGATGATAGTGGGCCAACAAAATATTGCATTCTTGCTATGATGATGCCTTGAAAGAACTAAAATAACCAACATTTTTTTGCGAATTCAAGATTGACAGAAAGACACTAATCAGATTCCATAATATTCTCCCATTAATTCATTTTAATGGGAGATGTCCTTGATCTTTCTGCTTATTAATGCCAATCTTTTCGAACATCTGTGGTGAGTTGTGACTAGTAAAATCATAATTAATGTGCATTGGGAAGGGGAGAAGGTGGCGGGGATGGAGGGGAGTGAAAAATGCTTTGCTAGTTTTTTGAACCTAGGAGTCTGTGGTCGAATTGTAGATCACCCAAGTTTTGGGTGCAAGATGTATACTCTGAAAATGGGGCATGAGAGTTTGATAATGCCTACTCGAGAACCCACGGCCATAAAATTGGCTAAGTAAGGAAACGAAAGCGGTCGACAGACTCGTGATGTCAATATATAGATGGATATAGAATTTGTGAGTCTGCCACCCAGGAACCCGCTAGCATAGAAATGCGACTAAGTATAGAAGAGGAAAAAAGAAAGGGAGAAAAGAACTTTATTCTTGACACAAGAATACTTTGTCTCATAATTATCAAGCAATAGAAACACATCAACTATGGGGCATGAGAGTTCGGAGCATGAGAGTTCCATAGGGCCTAGCTGGGAACCGACGGGCATAAAATTGGTGAAGTATGGAAACGAACAACGGTCGGTTGGACTCATGATGTGAAGATATAGATGTATATATAATTTCCAAGTCCACAACCTCGGGAACCTGTGAGCATAGACATGCGACTATGTATAGAAACAAAAACGGATAATAGAGGGGAAGAAGAAAAGGGAAAAAGCGACAAGTATAGAAGAGAAAAACAAAGGGAGTAAATAACTTTATGTGTCACAAAACAACACTTGGTCTTAAGTATGGAAAGGCAGGGCGGTCAAACGTAGTTATCGTAAGCAGAGTGAGGCTTGCAAGTTCGAGGAGTCCAAGTTAGAATTGTAGATAACTAGAGTTTTGGGTGCAAGATGTATACCCGAACACGATTCATGGGATTTCGACAGTGCCTTCGTGGGAACCTGCAGACATAAAATTGGATAAGTGTGGAAATGAACAACGGTCGATTAGACGCATGATGTGAAGATATAGATGGATGTAAAATTTCTCACTCTGCCACCCCGAGAACTGGCGAGCATAAATATGCAACTAAGCTTAGAACCAGAAACGGATAATACATGGAAAGAAGAAAAGGGAAGAACAGGTAAGTATAGAATAGGAAAAATAAAGAGAGAAAAGAACTGTATGCGTCACACAAGAACACTTACTCTCATAATTATCAAGCTATAGAAGCACATCAACTATGGGAAAAATATTTTCAGCCATGTAATATAGCTGGAGCTCAACAGACCCTTGTTCAAGATAAAAGAGATGTTGTTTATATCTATCTCAACAAGAAATAGACAAAATATATGACTTGTCACATTTATATGCAAGCATTCAGACTGAGTCATCATGCAGAGTGAGGCCTAGGGGTTTGAGTCCGGGGTCGAATTGTAGATCACCAAAGTTTTGGGTGCAAGATGTATACCACGAAGATGGAGCATGAGAGTTCGATGGCACCTACGCAGGAACCCACGACTATTAAATTGACCAAGTATGAAAATGAACGAAGGTCAGTCGAACTCGTAATGTAAATATATAGAGAGACATAGAATTTCTCACTCTGCCATCCCGGGAACCCGCGAGCATAGACATGGGACTAAGTATAGAACCATAAACGGATAATAGAGGGGAAGAAGAAAAGGGAGAATGGATAAGTATGGAAGAGGAAAAAGAAAGGGAGCAAAGAACTGTATGCCTCAAAGAACAACACTTAGTGTGATAATTATCAAGCGATAGAAACACATCAACTATGGGAAAAACATTCTCAACGATGGAATATAGATGGAAAAATTGGACAATGTATGTAGATCATATCTTTTTGTAACCATACCTCTTAGTCTCAGGCATACACATTGTATTTGTTGTGGCACATTGTACTCCAACTTTTTCAGATGTGGCACATAAGGCTCCATCCTTGTGCTCAATTACTATGTTCTTGTTTCAATGTAGCAATACAACGAATACAATGGACATGAAAGCAAGTTGCTACGTAGGAACACATGAAAAAAAAGATGGAGTACAAATTTATTTATTTCAAGATAGCAACACATAAAATAGAATTGACATGAAGATAAGTTAATATACAGGAATATATGGAGTATCCAAGGAAAAAAAAAACAGAACTGCAAACCAGTGCAACAAATATAGACAAAGTAAATGAAAAACAATTAGATATGGAATATGGGTAGAAGTATGCACCTTTGTGTGGTTTCTTCTACATTTCTGGTTAAGAGTTCTTTTCTTTGTCCAGATTTCCTTTTTGTTTCTATGAAAAAAAGTACAAAACAAAATGGACATGAACATAAGTTGGCATGTAAAGAAAAATCAAGGAATATGTACATAGAGTAAATAAAATAGAATAAAAGGAATAGAGTAACAAATAGTGTTAGAAGAATGTACCATTTTTTTTTTTGTTCATCCATGTTTGTGTATATATAAAAATTTGTAAAAAAAAATTGTGTCCAAAATCAATTACAAAGCAAGGAAAACTAAGAAGTTGGATAACTTGGTTTTCTACAACAAGATAGACATATTTTCTTTGAAACATAGAAATATGATTTTGCAATATGTTTGATGTATATTTCATAATTCAAGTGCAATACCAATTGTATCGTGATCAGACCAGTATGTGTACAAACCAGGGAAAACTAAGAATTTGGACAACTTGGTTTTCTGCAACAAGCTAGACAGATATGCTTTGAAACATAGAAATATGATTTTGCAATATGTTTGATGTATATCTCATAATTCAAGTGCAATACCAAGTGTATCGTGACCAGACCAATATGTGTCTAAGATAAAGATGTTGTATTGAGAAATGGGCACATTCGACCATACATGGTCAATAAGTGTGTTTTGTACATGGTTTATGTTATTCAAAAAAAAGCGGAGACTGTATTTTCACATGTAGTTTTCCAATTCTTTTGTTCTGGAATTATTTTGTAGCATGTCAATATTGAAGTCTCCTACAATGAAAATGGTTTTGTTCAGATGCAAATGGTCTAATGCATTGGAAAGAACATTTAGTATGTTGGAGAATGTTGCATGCAGAGCAGCATAGAGATTCAGTATTGCAATTTTTGATTCATGGAGAAATACTTTTGCAAGCACCATCTAACCATTGTTTTCTTCGAAATGTATATGCTCCAAAATTGTTACTTGTTTTTTCACCGATATCGTCACCCCATGTGTAATGTAACTCGATATGCAATTGTGATTTGGAAATTGCTTGTTTTGCATGCATAATGTCATCTATGTTTCCTGTAAGAACAAAATATTGGATTGCATTGTGTCATAGTCATTGAGTATATCATCCATGTGTGCATGTAGGTTGCGCGTGTTAAGTGAGAGAATTGATACATTTGAGTTTGTTTGTATTGATTGGTAATCATACTATATATGCCACTTTGCAGTAGTCCCGAGGCATTCCATCTCAATATCAACTTTGTGTTTGACTTTGAAGTTATATTTTGTAAGAGGACTTAGTAAATACAAGGATTCTATACTTTTGACATGGGACAATGCTTTGTATACAAGTTCGTGTATTCGAATTCCAACAGGCTCAAATGCAACACTATCAAGTGTTATTCCTTGTGATCTGTGGATTGTACGTGCACATGCAAGTTTAATTGGAAACTATTTTTGAATCTTCAGTCGACATGTCTTTTCAGATGTCGATACTGGTTTTGATATTCACAAGATAGGTGTCCAATTGCTTGTAGTGTTTGAATTATATAGATAAGCTAACTTTTTTGCTTTTCAGTGGCCTATATGCGGTTCATGGAACTTAATCCATAGGACATCAAGTTTTTTTTTTTTGGTATAGCCTTTGAGTATTCCATCTGCACCATTGACCAAGCCATCCTGTGAATCATAGTTGCAGGCATATATTTCAACTAGCATGTCTAATTTCAGGACAAGTTGCAAAGGCAAAGTGGTTGTATGTTCATGGCGTGGAACATTTCCATGGTTGTCTTCTTCGAGGTCAATTGAATTGATGATGATATCATCACCGGGCATGAGCAATAACATGTACCTGTTTTTCATTGCAACATCCCTATTCGTGTAGAACAGGTAAGGGAAGGTTGGGTCTATTGGTGCAAGTCGCATGCACCTCCAATTGATATTTTCTAAGTCATCATGTGTTTGGTTGTTTTTCCGCATTCTATTCAGAATTGCAAGAAATGTTTCATCTATCTGGCGCATCGTAGTATGTAATTCAAAGCATTTAATATTGTCTTTCCAAAATTCATGCGTCATTGTTTGCATGTTGACTGTAGGTTGTTCAAAAATCAAAGAATCTTGGATGGGTTGTGCCTAGTAAAGATCCCTACATAATATCATGTCAATGTTTCCAAAGTATTTCATGTGCACATGTTTTATGTTTCTTAGTCGGTTGTCAATGGAATACAAGAAGCGACTTCCAATCAAAGATGCCTCATCTATGAAGACAAGTTGCAGTTCGTCATAAATATTATACAAGGTATCTAACATTTCCTTGCTGAGTGGAAGAAACTGTGACTTGTTAAAAGGCATTGAAAATGCAGAGTGGATTGTTGTTCCACCTGCATTATATGCAGATTTTCCAGTGTATGCAGCTATTAGGCCCTTTGGTTACATAGGATCAGAGGAATTGTTTTAATCATAGATTTGTATAAGAATTTGGAATAATGATTTTGTTATGAATGTCTTGCATATTCCCACTCCATCTGTAAGGAACAAGTGCACAGGAGTGTGCATGCTCAAGCATTTTTTAAGCGCAATGTCCTTTAGAATTGTTTGTTGTTCTCAATTCAACAGACGTCTGATTTTGTGGTATTCATTATTTTCAATAAGGAAAGGATGTTTTCTGACTTGAAAACCAAGATTGATACGTTTTTCAATGGCACCTGCTCGAGGACGAGGAAAATCTTCTTGCAAGTCATAGGACTCACATGGAGTTCTAGTTATTTTTTGGTTTGTGAATGTCTCATCAAGATTGTCAAGGTTTTCTAGTTCATTAACTGCACTTTCTAGATCACCCCATGTTGGATTAACATTGTATGTAAATCTAGATTCATTGGTTTGCACTATAGTCTCAGAGGCAACATACGCA
>ML793916.1:157591-178489 GCA_009831015.1 Picea engelmannii
CATGGGATGATAAGTGCACATGCTTTGGTTTTTATTTGTGATTAATCATGAGTAGATGTTGTTTTTAATGTGATAAATGCTAGTCTATGATTTCATTTTTGATGTTATCTACAAATTTATTTAAACTCCTAAGAATGCGTAGGAATTTGAAGGTTTCAAAATGTTAGACACACGTTTTAGAATAAGCATGATATTTCATTTATTCATCAATATGATACACATATATATACATTGATATGACCTTTGGATTCATTGTCCAAGGTCTATTGGACTCCCGATGAGGCTTCATGTCATGTGAATTTTCATCTTCTATCTCCAAGTAACCCTTAACAGATTACATTTCCATTATTCCCCCCCTTAATCCGAAGGGGTATATGTGAGTCCAAGGTGAGAGTTAATATCTCAAAGTGGGCAGCTGAAATATGGAAGTGTGTAGTTGTTGATCGTTGGATGTGCTCTCTGAATCTGGTGGTTTTGGGATGACCACAAACCCAATGGCTAGCAGAAGTTGATGTCTTCTACTAAATGGTGGTGGTGGTTTAAGGAAGGCCACAAACCCAATGGCTAACAGAAGTTGTTGTCTTCTACTAAATGGTGGTTTAAGGATGACCACAAACTCCAGAACCCTATTCTACGCTCAATGGTTCTCGAAATATTTCCTAAGTTAGCTAGAAGCTGAAGGTGATGTCTTTTGTTATTAAGTGGAAATGCTCTAAAATGTTGGTTTAAAGATGACCATAAACTGTGATGTCGAACAAGCTCCAAGTCTTCTACCAAGTGGATGTTTAAGGGAAACCACAAACCGTTGTCTAGCAGAAGTTGTAATTCTTCTACTAAGTGGTGGTTTAAGGAAAACCACAAACCAATCACGCTCCCTTGTCAGGCTCGCTTATCACTGCTCAATTGATAGGACTTTGAAATTTGAAGTATGACTCTCAATCGTTGATGTTGTTCCCCCCTGTCAAGTAAAAGGTGAGAAGATGCAAATCATTTCAATACAAGATTGCTCAATACTCGAGACTAGATTCGTTGGTATGATTGACATATCTTCTTGACTGTTGATAACCATCACCAAGAAGGAATCCACCCATAGTGGTTCTTTACTCTTGCAGTTATCTTGTGTTTGAAACACCTATCCACAATGCTCACAAGGGTGAAGATCGAAGCACTGATCTTCAATGTGGCCAACTCCCTGACAATGTTGGAATATCAAAATCTGCTCTTCAACTGGAGCAGGTGAATATGAAATTTCTTGAAGCAATCCAACACTCTGAAACTGGATCGGTTTGGTGTAATCCAGATTATGAAATGTGACATCATTTTCATATCCAAGATTGATTTTGTGCCTGTTGTGCCTGATTTCTTCCCAAGGTCTGATGATTGAATTGGAAAGAGGAAGTTGACCTGCATTTGAATATGAGATTGTCTCACTGAGTTGCTTATGTACTAGTTGTTGGTCCGAATATGTATCATCTTCATCATCTTCGAAAAGAGGGTTCTCAATAGGGACAAGTCTAGAATGTTGTCGAATATTTTGTCGCTCAAGTGCATTGTGAAGAAGAAGACGAGTGTGAGTTTGAAGTAAGGCTACTTAGGCTTGGGAAACTTTCAAGCTGGTCACAACAGATTTAACTTTCTTGCTAACTCCACCCTGACTTAACTAGGCAGACTCAAAAATGAAGGCAGCAAATGGAGGGTGTTGGATTCTGCCGAAAATGCACCGGTTTACAATGATTTAATTTCAAAAAGTACAAGTAACTTACAAAAACACTGTTTGCAAGAATACCTCGATTCTTGGGATTGAATGAGTCTCCTCTCATTCTCCAAAGAACCTACAATTTCCAAAAGCTGAGCAGTGGAATGAAGTGAATATTTTCCCCAAAGTAATGAAGGAAAAAACCTTGTGACAGTTATCAATATCTTTAATTAGTTTATTAATGGCCTCAAAAGAAGAGCTCGCAAATCTCTTCTAGATGCAGCAGCAAGAGCAACTACAGATAATGTTGAGGACAATAAATTTAAAATCTGCTCTAACCAAGATCAAATCTTTGAAATGCTACCACAGTGCTCTGGTGATTTCAGACAGAGGTAAACGAATAGCAGTGTCCTAAAGGAGGCTTCAATAGTTTGAGTGGTTCTGGTGAAAATAATAAACCCAACAAAAAAATATAATAACGTTGCCCAGAGAATTGAGATGGCATTCAATTGTTAAGTTCAAACAAGTAAAACTTTAGGAGGAAAGATCACTGCCACAGAAATTGCTACGGATCAGACTCATCAAAGGAGAAATATTTGTTCAACAATGTGTATATCACTTGTATTTCATCGCAGAATTAGAACGGAGATGGACCCTACGACGTTGTTGAACACATGAGAGTGATTTTTTGATGAGCAATTTGCAAATCTGGATGGGGAATCGAACTTAAGACCTCCCCAAGTGGAGTCCTGCAAATCCTGTGATCTCAAATACCGTGATGTCTTGTAACGTTGATTAACCCTGGCGACGTCCCAATGCTGTAAACTTCAATAACAATAATCATATTGTTCAATTATGGAGAGTATCGTTGGTGCCTCCACACAGCGTTGCCTCGGGCTACACTACATGCCTTATTTCAAGGCGCACGTGGGATAGGAAAATAGCGAATTATCCATCCAGGGTGCCATGAAAATACACTGACTAAGTATGGCCTCCATCAATCGAGCAGAGAAGTCGTTTCAACGAGGTTAAGAGTGGCACATTTATGGTGCTTTCCCGCGAGTCTGAGAGTGAGAGAAGAACGTAGATTCCTGTGGAAATCACGTAGTATTATGTGGGCAGGCTCAACGTATGATCAATGGAGCGGGCGTAGGGTTTCCACGAACGGTTCCATGGCTAGAATTCCATTTCGTTCTCCAACCAGCTAGGGTTATCGCCCATCGAAATGGAATGGCAAATGCAGTGTTACAATCGGCTTGACAAATACGATTGTGAATGTCACCCAAAAATGATTGTGAATGGGTTACCGTCGTCTTGACAAAACGATTATTGGAGATGCGGTTTGGTCATTGGAAGATGGGGTATGAATGAACATGGAGGACACGATGGCCAATGACAGGAAATGTCGCAGGAAATATAGAAATGGCAGGCCTGAAGGAGAGGACTTCCGAGTGCTATGGAAACCCTAACAATTGCGTGGAAGAGTAAGGAAATACCACAGAGAAGACAAACCTGTTATCGTACTCTCATCAAGCAACGAATATGGTAGTAAGAAATAACTAAATTTGAATAGACACGCTTAATTGATAT
Organism: Picea engelmannii; assembly: GCA_009831015.1. NCBI lineage: Eukaryota > Viridiplantae > Streptophyta > Pinopsida > Pinales > Pinaceae > Picea > Picea engelmannii. The sequence goes on from ML793916.1 coordinate 160,878, forward strand.
GCTTAGAATGCAAAACCGGAGGGGTGCAAATGATGTTGGAGGAAACCTTGCGCACGAAGATTGATTAGGGTTTCAATCTGCAATAAGGAAGAAGTCACATGGTCGTTAGAGTGGTATCCCACTCGCAGAAGAACGTTAGAATGAGTTACGTAGACATCTGAGTGCATTAATCTGCAATCCAGAAGAAACGACAGACTAAGGGTTAGGTTTCTGAGCATGCGAGTGGGGGATAAAATATAACGCCCAGGATTGATAAAGAATGCTAATGGTCTTTGAGAATAGCGCAGAATGGCAGGCTGGTTCAGAGGCGTTTCTGCTCACTAGACAGGGATGTTTTTATAGGAGAATGAAAACGCCCAAGGAATAACCAGACATAAATCAGTTATGGAAAATTCACATAGCATAATTAGGCGACCTAAGAACTAAGGCCTTCTGATACCAGAATTAATACACACGTTTTAGAATAAGCTTGATATTTCATTTATTCATCAATATGATACACGTATTAGATTTCCAACACAAAATTCCTTGATATATTTCATTTATGATACACGTATTACATTTCCAACACAAAAAATCCTTGATAAAGTTTGATATTTCATTTATTCATCAATATGATACACGTATTAGATTTCCAACACAAAATTCTTTGATATATTTCATTTATTCATCAATATGATACACTTATTACATTTCCAACACAAAATTCCTTGATAGAAGTGTTGTTCCTGAGATTATTTTCTTTAGATAGTTATATAAGATTTAATTCATTAAATGAAAATAAAAAATAGAATAGTATAGAAGCCATAATTTGTCGTCCAAGTCGATTTAGGTGAGGTGAGGGAAATTTACAAAACCGTTAAACAAAACAAGGCATCAATGTAGAGATGAATCTTATCATGTTCACAGTTGAGGAAAATAAAGCATGCACTCTTGAAAGAATATAAGATTTAGTTATCCAAGTAGCTTACAGGTCTTGTATTTATTGACAGCAAATACAGAGTAAAAACTACTTGCTTAACGAACAACTGGTTTGGTGTGATTACAGTAGCTGTGTTACTAAATTGTAAACACTCACTTATCAAAGAGACATTTAAAGAAACAAAAAATATGGAGTACAAAGGGGAAACATATCTCAGACTCCACAAATATTGGAATCTATGTCTATGCTTGTATTAATTCTCATAAAAGGAGATTTTCTCTTAATTACATTCGGCAAGAAACAACCTTTGTTCAATCTTTGAAACATGTATTTATACAAAAGGTTCTCAACCCTAAGCGGTTGGAATTCTCCTTATTTATAAAATAGTAAAATTTCAAAATGTAAAATCTGAAACGCTTCACTTGCATCTCCCTTGTCCCTTCGCTATGTTGGCGAAGTCATTTTCCCTTCTCGTTCTCCAGCTCATAAAAAATTGGTCTTCTAAACATGATATGTACAAATGATGTGTACAGGTTATCTCATTGGTTCCCGGAAGTGCTGTATTTTCCCGCTCAACACATTTGACCTGAGTTTCAGTGTGATCACTTGGTGGATCTGTCAATGTGATGTCTTCCTTCTCAGAGAGGTGTCGGAAAAGACATATGTGTTGTGTTCTAGCTAGAACTTTCACCAGGCGCTTTAGTTGCTTTTCGTGGAGCCATGGTATCAGACCACGGAACTCTGTTATCTGTCATAGAGAATGCACAATTTTTTTTATCTTGAAAACTTGTTTCTTAGTAAAAACACACAATGAAATTCAAATTCAATACCATTTTCCTTTAATTGCATCGATTAACCAATACCTCTACTGACGAAACATATACTTTCCTTAATGAATAAGATTTAGGCGGTGGTCTAGGATTTCATTTGGAATGATTGTCGTAAATCAATTATTAATGTCATTAATTTTCGGGAAAAACACAGATGAAATTTGAATTTATCTGAGTCATTATTCAACGAAAGATTAATCACATGATAATTATCGTTAATGCACCAGTTAATCACACTTATCGTTAAGTAAATTTCGGAATTTCGGATCTCGAGATATCCTATAACATTTCAAGGTATGATTTCCAAAACGTGAAATTACGATGTGATTAGTTAATTTTAATCATGTTTAACCCTTTTAAATAATCGTGAGTAACCTAAGACAATTTCACGATTTCGGATATTGAGACTTTGATAGTCGCTCGAGGTAAGATCCCCAAAATGCGAAATCATGATCTATGATTAATTAACTGTTAATCATTTTTAATTCTTAATTAATCTGGTTTAATGCTTAAGACAGTTTCGCGATTTCAAATATCGGGACTTTGATAGTCGCTCGAGGCAGGATCCCTGAAACACGAAATCGCGATATGATTAATTAACCATTAATCGTTTTTAATTCTTAATTAATCTGGTTTAATGCTTAAGATAGTTTCACAATTTCGGATATCGGGACTTTGATAGTCGCTCGAGGCAGGATCCCCAAAACATGAAATCGTGATATGATTAATTAATCGTTATACGGTTTTAATTCTTAATTAATCTGGTTTGATGCTTAAGATAGTTTCGTGATTTCGGATATCGGGACTTTGGAGTTGCTACATGTTGAAATGCTTGCATCGCGAAACTCTGAAACCCGAGATTTCGAATGTAGTCTTTGGTGATTTGACTTTTTAATGAACATGTGGCTCCATAACTTTTAAGAGATTAGGGTAGTTTGATTAAAAGGAAGACCTCATCAATAGTGAGAATCAAGCGCGCATTGTTTTTATTTAAACAAGAATGAAAACTATTTAAAGTCTAAAGTTTATAAAAATATATGTGTTCCAACAAGAAGTTGAATTTGTGAATATTTCCTAAAAATACATGGACCATGAACATTATAAACATTATTCTACTATTTTACAAGGAGCTGAGAATCGAGGTAAATGATGAGGTGACGGATATGAAGTTGAGTTGCATCAACAAGCAATCCAATTATATTGTGCACTCTGCTTGGCTATTAGTGGTTGGCCCTAGACATTTTCCACTTGACTAGAGTCGTGTATGTGAGGGTGAATATATGGCCCAAGCTAAAGAGAGGATATTTTGAGCTCATCCACTAGCTTCTCGAAAAAATTGATGTGAAATTCTAGTGCATTAATCATATGTTATACCAAGAAAGTAAACTCATCAAGAGTGACAAAACTGAGGTTTCTCAGACTAAAGACTAAAATACCTACTTAATTACAAAATGGAATGTACGTGTAATTGACTGTTTAGAAAGTGCTTTCTTAGGGGTAGAACCTCTTCAAATACAACCCATTGATAGGGTCTTTGAAGAGGCCACCCTCAAGAAAATCAAGGATGTATGCACCACAAGTTAACTTACCAGAGAGTCCCAAACTTTCCAAGCCCTAATGTGTCATTGGCGACATCAGAAGCAAGGAGTGGCTCACCCGCATTGAAGTTACAAGGGCGTACTTGCTGGTCATAATTGGAATTGGAGCACTTTTTGGTGGCTTCATTGTTTAGTAACGAAGATCAATGATCTTCATTAATGATTTCCAAGGCCATGAGTCATTGCTTGACTAGTGTAGTATCCAGAAGGCGTTCGACTTCCATTTGGACATTTTTAATTTCACATTCAATGGGAGAAACTTCTTAAACTTCTTCCACCCCTTGTACAAGGTGGAAAGGGGTCAAGCCTATGGTTTTTTTAACAGTTTTCATGTATGCCCATAGTTTTGATAAAATCATGTGATGTCGGTTTGATTTATGTTTGTTTACTATATGTTGTAGCATGGTTTCGAGGATTTTGTTGATATCCTCAAATTTGCCATTGGATTGCATATAGTAAGGGGATACGAACTTGTGCATGAATTCAAGCAAAAAAGATCATTCTTAGAAGACTTCATTCTCAAAATACTTTATGTGGTCTAAGACCAAATTTTTGGGGACATCAAAGTGAGTGATGACATGGTTGAAGAAAAATGAGTGGTCGCATCCACTATGTTATTATATGTTGGCATCACTTTGGACCACTTGGTAAAGTAGTCAATAGCCACAATGATGTACTTATGACCCATGTTAGATGGAGGGTTGCAGGTCATAAAGTTGATCCCCCACTTGTAGAAGGGACCAGTTGTAATGATGGGGTGTAGAGGAGCTAGTAGAGCTCTTATCTTGTGAGTGAATATATGGTACTTCACACACTACCTAACTGTGTGAATGTAATCGTAGAAGAGAGTAGGAAAAAAATAGTTTTCATGGATGATTTTCTAGGCAGTGGACATTCCTTATAAGTGGCTTATGCATGCATCGTTGTGGTATTCATTTAAGAATTTTTTTTCTTCCTCGAGGGTGAGGCATCAACATAACATGGTATCCACTCCTCACATGTAAAGGACATATATGACGAGGAGATATCGAGGATATTGTTGAAAAATGCATCATCATTTAATATCATAGGAGAGATACTAGATAAATTTTTGTGTGTGAAGGTAGGTTAGGATGTCACTATACCATGGGTCTTCTGATGAAATTAATAAGAGGTGCTCATCCAAAAAGTCATTATTCATTGATGGGATTCTTATGTCAGATGGGATATGTGTGATGAACTCAACAAGGATAAGTGCCTTCTTTCTCTTGGGGGTAATGAAATAAAGATATAATTCTTAGAGATTATGATCCAGTGAGTGAACTTACCATTGAAAATTCATCAATTGAATAGGTAATAGATAGAATTGGAATTTACTACGAATTTAGTGGGTATGAAGCAAGATGTAATACTGCATATTTTGGACTGAGTGAATGATGGCTAGGGCCAATTTCTCCTCGTGATTATAGTTGAGAGAAGGTCCTAATAGGTTCTTTCTCACATATTAAATGACATGATCGCAACTATATTTCCCTTGTTGGACTAACACTCTAGCGACAAAGACTGCCAAGGTGGATAAGTAAAGGATATAATCCTTATTAAAGTCGGGAGGATTGATTAATGGGGCATTTGAGAGAGCATGTTTCAAATCATCAAAATCTTGTTGTGCCTGGTCGTCCCATTGGAAAAGGATGTCTTGGAGTAGAAATCTTATGAATCCATGGGTGCAAGTTGCATAATCAAGAACAAGGCATCATAAAAAATTGGCTTTTCTTTGTAGACTTTGTAGTTGGTGCTAGGTCTTAGGGGGGAATTTCACTAATGGATTGGAATTTCAATGGGTCTCATTTAATTCCATTATGGGATATGATGAAACCCAACAATCATCCAACAATGATATGAAATACACACTTGAGGGGGTTCAAGTGAATATTGTACTTCTCACATTGTCAAAAAGTAATGTGAAGGCCTCTAGGTGTTTTGACCACTTTTTTGACCAAGTAGTGAGATCGTCAAGATAAGCCAAAATGATATGAGAGAAATTTTGAAAAATGTAGGTCATGGTGCAATAGAAGGTGACTCCAACATTTTTGAGATTGAAATCCATAACATAGTAGGAAAATGTGCCCCAAGGTGTAATAAATGCAATTTAATACTAATCTACATGGTAGATTTGATTTTGGTTTTACCCTAAGAACCCATCTGTTGTAGTCCATGGATTAAAGGCATGCATTCAAGAAGAGAGATACATTATAGAAAGAATATTAGGAACACACACGTAAGTCAAGAAAGAAGAGATATATTTGGGAAGGTTGAACATCTTCTTTTGTATTCCTTCTTTTAGAGTATTTATACATTGGAAGAATGGTTAGAACAATTGTACCCACTCCAACTAATCATTTGTCATGTTATTTTATGTTTTTATCCCTCTATTACATATATATTTACATAATGTATTATGTATGATGTATGATATGTGATGACTATTACAAGGGCCTAAGAGGCCTCCTAACATCTCCCCCACACTCAAATCCTTGCTCATCCCGAGCAAGTGTGCACCAACTTCTTGGGTCTCTAATCCCGAAGAAGTGTCCTTATTGTGCATCAACCATGCATACAGGTCTACATAGGTAAAGCAGCTGCAACAACCGCCAACTATATAGGAATATACATGTATACAAGGTTCTACCATGAACTGTTTCTCTTTAGAGTCCATCTTCAATTTGGTAGGTGCATTTTGAGTCAAGGAATATTCATTCCGCTCCACCTCGCACGTACAAAAAACCCTACGATGGATCCACATGCTTCGTCCAACCTACCATTCTCTTATTTCTGGATTTTGAGGTCATAACCCAGGGAACTATTTTGTTAATATTATACCATGGGGCTTAATCAGTTCAATTGTTCTTGTGCCATCATCTTGTCTTTTGAGCTCTTGTGTGTGTGTGTGTCATGAGATATGTCTCTTTCTTGAATTCCTTCAACCACTGCAAAAGTTTCATCATCAATGCTCACTGCAAGTGCTCAAATAAATTGTTGCAAAATTTCCGCAATCAATGCTCAATCTTTAAATCAAGTGCTCTAATGTACCATTTAGTCAAATTGTTGCTCTGTTGCTTATCAATAATGGCTATGCTTATTTATTCTTTTCAAGTCTTTCGCAACATGGATTTTGCAAATTTCATTTACACAAAGGACAACTCTAACTATGAATAAGACTTTGTATGATCATGACTCGAATAGGACATGACTTGATGGATTTTAGTATCACCCTCTAACATAATTATACAAAGACTATTTTTCCAGTACTATATTTTTACAAAAAATAATTAAATCTTTTCAACTAGATATTAACTGACGTCGGCAAGGAACTGATATTGTCAGCCAAAAACCAACTTACATTACATTAGTGGAGAAGGTTTCCTTCCTTAGAGACATGTTTAACCCCCTGATCCATATTTAGGAGAGGAATGAACTAATTAACAGACTGAATACAATAAACACAAAGATATGAAGAACAACACAAATATCTAGTGAACAATATCTTCTATTGAATAAATGAAATAGGTTGAAACTGTAAAAATGTTGAACTGAAACACTTGCTTGAATGGTGGTAGCTATCTCTGAGAAGAGATGTGGTTGCTACGTGCATCTATCTGAGTAGAATGATTACAATGAGGCTCCAAAGGCCTTTTTGATATTACTCGTGAATGCAAAAACCCTAGACATCCAAAAACCTAACCCTATGAGGTGAAACACCAAAAGTTATGTGGGCCCCTATGGGCAAGTTGGTACCTCAACTTCTCGTGGTCGTAACTTTTTCATATGACCTCCATTTTAGGCACGTGATAGCCTATTGGAAAGTTCTTTCAGAGAACTACACATTACGTCGTCAATCTCTAACTCCATCTATAGTTTGATTGTGGCGAGCCAAAAAAACAATATTTAGGAACCCAAAATGGCACTGGAAGTACAACAAGATGTGTTGACATGAAAACATAAAAAATAAGTTGGTTGGATTAGATGGGAGACCACTAGTATCCACCTAGAAGATGTGTAGGGATTCAGACATCCTCGAAAGTGTAGAACCCACAATTACAGAGAAGTACAGAAGAATTTGTTGAACTAAAAATAGTCAAGGTGAGCCAGTTGGAATAGGTGGGTGGCCACCAATATCCACCTAGATCAATCCTCCCCCCTTAGAAAGCAATGGTCTCCATTTCATTGAGTTCCCCCATCAGCTGAGGAAACTTCTGCTGAATTTGGACCTGTGTGAGCCACTTTCCTTGGTGTAGGAGTTGCCCTGCCTTGACAACCTGATAAAGTTGGATCCTCTGCTGGCGAGTACCCTTGACCTGTGTTTCCACTATATAATTAGCGGATTCTTTTTCCATGTAGTCGAGGTTGAGATCTGTTGGTTTCAGTTGTTTTTTGATCTATGAGGTGTCCATTAATGGTGGGAAATATGGTCGAAGGAGTTTCGCATTGAACACTGGGTACAAGCCAAGGAAGGGTGGAGTGTTGAGCTCAAAATCGTTGCTACCCACAACCTTGGTGAAAGTGTAAGGCCCATAGAGAAGTGGGTGGAGCTTCTGATGGGGCCCTATAAGATGCTCCTTCTACAAATGTAACTAGACTTTGTCTCCAACCTGAAACTGGTGCGATACCCTATGTTGATCATGGCGTTGCTTGTACTTAGCATTGGATTTCTACAAAATCTCATGGACCTGTTGGCAGATGTGTTGAATCCGCTCAATGAATCTAGTGGATTTGTTGGTCTCAGACTGAACATTGGAAGATTTTTTCTGTGTGGTGGAAAGAGGTAGTGAAACATTAATGGGACCCAAGGGTTGGAATCCCAGCCCCACCTGAAATGGGATATGGCTGGTGGAGCTATGGAGATCCATGTTGTAACTGTGTTGAACATAGGGGAGACTCTCATCCCATGTACGTGGATGCTTGGAGTTGTACATCTGCATTATGTTCACAATCATCCGATTGACGACCTTTGTTTGGTCGCCTGCTTGGGGGTGGAAAGTAGTGGATTTAGTGAGGTTGGTGTCCAACATTAAACAAAGACTCGACCAAAATGTGATGAGAAACATTTTGTCCCAGTCGAAGATGATGATCTATGGTATCCAAAAATAGATCCATACTCATTCGAAGAAGAGCTTGGAAGTATCTACCGCTATGATATTCTTCTTGTAGGATGTGAGGATGGCCATCTTTGAAAACCGATCAATGACCACAAATACACAATCATTGTCTTTCTTGGTGGATGAAAGGCCAGACATGTAATCCATTGAGATGGATTCCCAAGGCTTCTCGGGAGTAGGAAGAGGGGTGTATAAGCCTTGATTTTTGATGTTTATCTTGGAAATGGTATAGACAATGCAAGATCTGATATACGTGTTGACGTCCTATCGGAGTTTTGGCCAATAAAAATGTTTTTGTAGAACGACCACAATTTTCTCCACGCCAAAATTTCTTGCCATCCGACTGTAGTGGGATTCCAAAATAAACTTTGCACACTCGCTTGTAGGAACCCAAATATGGACTAGATGGCATAATAGTACGTTCTGAATGTGAAAATCAATGACAGTCACGCATGTACCCAAGAGTTGATAGGTGGTGGCGAATTCTGGATCTTGCTGATAAAGTTGGGGCCACTCAGATGCCTCATGTCCATAGGAATGGAGCACAGTGGTGAGTGCATCCACGGGAGGTCGACTAAGGAAGTCAGTGACACGATTTGAGCTCCATGTCTTATACTTGATGTTGAGATGGAACTATTGCATGTAGGTGGACCACTTGTGATGGCGATCGTTGTGCAATTTCCCTTGTGTCTATATGAACTATAGAGGCTTATGATCAGTGTGGATGATTGTCTCCTTTCCAAGAATGTAATGTTTCCATTAACGACATGCTTGGACAATGGAATACATTTCTTTGTCATAGGTGGGGTATTTATGGTATGCCATCAAATGACCATGTTGAGTGTGAATTGTGCCTATAGCATAGTCAAATGCATCAGTCTCAATCTCAAACGGTTGTTGCAGATCGAGCAAGGAGAGTATTGGAGTTGAGCACAAACGATGCTTCAAATCATCAAATGCTCGTTGTTGTTCCTTCCCCCACATGAAATTTTCCCTGCCACCGCCCTTATTCACTTGGTTGAGGGCCCATGCAATATGGGAGAAGCCCAACACAAACCATCCGTAGAAGTTGGCTAGTCCCAAGAATATCCGAAGCTCGGTGAGTGTGGTCGGGGATGTCCAGTTATGGATGACTTGGATCTTAGTTGGATCAACATGTACCCCGTGCTCATCAACAATGTAGCCCAAGTATTGGACCATGTTCATGCCAAAGAATCATTTTTCTAAGCTGGCATATAGCTTGTGATGTCGTAGAGTGATCAAAACCTGTTGAATATTCCACATGTGCTCCTCCCAAGTTCTGTTGAAGATGAGGATGTCATCCAAATATACCACCAAAAAAGACTTGGTGAAGGGTCTCAATAAATCATCCATCAATCTCATGAAAGTGGCTGGTGCATTTGTTAAGCTAAAGGGCATGACCAACCATTCGAAGAGACCTTCTTTGGATTTGAAGGTTTTCTTTGATACATCAGTTGGTTCGATGGGAACCTGGTGGTAGCCAAACTTTAGGTCAATCTTGCTAAAGAATTTTTCCCCCTTGAGTTGGTCAAGAAGGTCATCAATCTTGGGAATTGGGTATCGGTTCTTGACTGTGATTTTGTTTAATGCTTTGTAATCAATGCAGAATCTCCATGTCCTGCCCTTCTTCTACACCTGTACAATCGGGCTTCCGCAAGGGGAGGAGATGGGTTTGATGTGCCCCTTTTGAAGAATCTCTTGGATCTGACACTTGATTTTTTCATTTTCCATCAGTGAGTGACGATAGACTAGTCCATTAGGTAGAGGTTCATTGGTGGTCAGATCAATTGCATGCTTGACTTGGCAGTGCTTCGGTACCTCAGTGGGTGAGGAGAATATTTCTCTGCACTCTTCCACGATCCCGTCCACTTTCTTCTACTACAAAGAGAGGCTCTTTGTAGAGGCCACAGATGTGGAGGTGAACTACTTCTTACTCTGAGAATGGATCACAAAGAAGATGAACTTCTCAGTCTATTAAATGACCTTATTGCATTGCTTAGTAACGATTAAATAAATAGCGGTAGGTGGTGCTACCTTTGGTATGCTATACAATTACCCAAAGTAATAATAACACTGCGGGGTCTAGAATCATACACAACATGACTCTTCCACAAATATGGTTATCCTAAAATAACATCACATAAGGGGAGAAATATCACACAATACCTTGTCTTTGAAAGGTTTGATTTCGTAGGGAGGATGGTACAATTGGTTGATATGAAGATCTCTTCCTTAGCGAATCCAGCCAATGGTGTAGGGTTGGGGGTGCGGTGTCATTGGCAGGTCCAATCGCTTGATGACCTTTGATGAGAAAAGGTTCTTCTGACTGTCGCTATCGACAATCAAATGAAGTGAATCCCCATTTACCCACATCTGTGAGTGAAAAAGGCGTTCCCCTTCCTCTGGTTCTTTTGGCACGCTTGGCTATACTTTGGTGGTAGTGACAATGGCACTAGGTTCAACATCAATAATCTGCATCCCTCCTTCTAGATTTGATTCGGAGTCAGAATCGAACTTTGAATCAGATGCCTTCAGCTCAGCCACAAGTGATTGCTTGGAGTGACATTCTTCAGTGTTGTGCCAAGGGATTTTATGGTATTCACACCATTTTCCCGTGTCCTTCTTCATCTTTTTATTTCTTTTCTTATGTTGAGGCTTGGACTGGTTGTCCTGAGAGTGGCCATCTTTTCTTTGTCCCTTGCCGTGTGGGTTGGGGTTGCCTTTTCCCTGCTTTGGTTGTGAGGAATTTGAAGATCCAAACTCTCGCCTCTTCTGCTTAAATTTATGCTCGATCTTGATAGCATATCTATAAGTCGTACCCAATGACGCGATGTCCAGAAACTCCATTTTTGTTTGAATGTGTCTATGCAAATATTCGTGATATTTGAGCACCAGATGTCACTAAGAGTCTTTGATACCCAATTTGGTGCACAGGGTATGGAAATTATTGGTGAAATTTGGTACTGTCTGGTCCCTTTTTTGATGCGGGGTGGTCCATCGGGTGTACTGGTCCTCGTAGCTTCCAACGGGGTAGTTTTGTTCTTTAATGGAATCTGAAAAGGAATCCCATGTAGGGGAAACCACAAATATTGATGATTTCTCTATGTCCCTTTACTCAGAGTAAGTATCCCACTAGTCCTTAACATGGGGGACAATGTTGAGGAGTGCAAAAGTAATCTTTTCCCTATCGAAAAAATTGTGGACCGAAAAATACCCTTCGAGCAGATTCAACCATTTATCTACAACATTCACATCTATCAGTCTTACAAATAATGGAATATCAAAATTTACCTATACCTTGAAGGGGGTTGCATGGCCGCTTAATGAAGATGCTTCTCATGTGGGCAGTCGTCGAAGGATCTGTGCAAAGTTGTCCATCATTTCATTCCTTTGTCGTGCGAGGGCGTCCTCAAGAAACTTTTTGAAAGGATCTCTTTCTCCATCATCTTTCTTTTCGTCCCCCATGGTTTGTTTTCGAGCTCAACGCGACCGATATTGCAACGAATCGATTGGTTCGAGTCCCAACTTATTGTACCTAGATCTTGTCGAGGACATGCACGGAGAAAAATAAATGAAGAGAAGATCGCTCTAATACCACTGATCCGGATTTAGGACCAGAATGAACTAATTAACTGACTGAATACAATAAATATAGAGATTTGAAGAACAACATAGATATCCAGTGAACGATATCTTCTATTGAATAAATAAAATAAGCTGAAACTATAAAACTGTTGAACTGAAACACTTGCTCAAATGGTGGTAGTTATCTCTGAGAAGAGATGTGGATGCTTCGCGCATCCGTCTGAGTAGAATGATTACAATGAGGCTCCAGAGGCCTTTTTGATATTAATCACGAATGCCAAAACCTTAGACATCCAAAAACCTAACCCTAGGAGGTGAAACGCCAAAAGTTATGTGGGCTCCTATGAGTAAGTTGGTACCTCAATTTCCCGGGGTCATAAATTTTTCATACGACCTCCATTTTAGGTGCGTGATAGCCCGGTGGAAAGGTATTTTAGAGAACTACACATTAAGTTGTAAAAAATTGACTATGTCTACAGTTTTACTATGGCGAGCCAAAAAAACAATGTTTAGGGCCCCAAAACGGCCCTGGAAGTACAACAAGATGTGTTGACATGAAAACATACAAAATAAGCCAGTTGGATTAGATTGGAGGCCACCAGTATCCACCTGGAAGATGTGTAGGGATTCAGACAACCCCATAAGTGTAGAACCCACAATTACAAAGAAGTACAAAAGAGCATGTTGAACTAAAAATAGTCAAGAGGAGTTAGTTGGAATAGGTGGGTGGCCACCAATATCCACCTGGATCACCCCCTCCTTTTGTTTGACTCTATTCTTAATTTAATTGAATAATTGTTTACTTGAATCAAGATGGTTCACTTGACTCAATCAAGTTACTAAACAACATTTTATTATTTTTTTTTCAACTTCGAAAGCTAACTCAGCTATAGACTAAACTATAAAATCTATTGACTCAAATTATCCTTCATACATAAAACTCCATAAATATGACTCCAAATACTTGAAACTTATAATAATTCACATCCAAGACTTGATTCTCTTGAGATATTTTGTTTTAGATGAATAAATGGACTTGGAAAAGGGTGGAAAGACTTGTGGTTGTATATAATAGTTGTAAAGTAGAGAAAACATTCAGAAACTATATAGGTTTGTATCCTTCAATAATTCATTCCTTCCCTCCATTGAAATCCACAGTGAGGACTGTAGCAAAGGAAAAATAGGGCCATATTTTCTTTGCCTCCTCTTTCCTTCAGTTTCTTGTATATCTATATAAGTGTTGGAGTGAAACACATGCAAGGGAGGCACCAATGGGAATAGAATCACAGAGCAATTGTCTTGTCCATAAGCTCGAATATGAGTGCCTAGGAACCTCCATGCTTGATCACGAATTGGGTTGCACCCCTATTGCTATAGCGCTAACTTTTCTCTCGATTTACAACCTTGAGAATTTGGAATACGATCTTGGCCCACACCAATAGAATAACAATGGTACGATTTACTATTTTTACCATTCGCATCTATATCTCTGATTTCTTTTGTGGTAAGCCTCTAACTATCATGTGTCGAATAAAGAGGGGATTTCATTAATGGGAAAAGGGAAATTTTGTATTTAAAGAAAGAGATCAACGCATCGTGAGAGAAATAAATGTCACCATTCTCGCCTTACAACTTGAAATAAAGGTTGAGTGCGGAAATGAACGAAAATACATTGGATCTTCTAACCATGTGAGGGGGAAATCGATTATGTGCTTCATGAATAGAGTGTATTAATTAGTTAATGGGTGTTCTAGATCAAGTAATGGATAAATCCACAAGAGAAGTGAATCAAAATGGTGATGAGCGACAAAAATTCCTTAAATTCAACCAAGAAATTATGTTGAGTCACCTAATATAGCGTAATTACAATGCAGGGAGAAGAAGTAATGCCCAACGGTCAGAGAAGGAAGGGAAACTGACAATGTTGGATATAAGGAACCAAATTAGAAACATAATAGGGAATGTAACAACTATTTGATTTCAACCCTGAATCTCCCTTAGTGTGAGTTAGTTTTTTGTTGGGATTATTAGACAATGTATCTTGCCAAATTAGTATTGCAAAGATAACTGCAATTTGGAAAAAAGTTAGGATGTGTGCAAAATGAAAAATTGTTCATATAGTTATCTAAAAACTTTTTTTGTCACGATACCACTTTCAGGCCATAGATGAGTAGCTCCACGGAGGACATCGTCATCTTCTTTCCATGACCATACTCAGGGGAAAATCAATGGAGAGATCCTATTCAACCCAAGCTCGTTCGCATTCCCATTTTAAGTTCTCTCTTTGATCTTCATCATCATTTCACATGCATGGAGTCTTCAATAGAAAATCATCTCCATACAATCTTCTTCTTTTGTGTGCAGTCTTGTGCGTGGTAGGGAAGCACTCATGAGCATACATGAGCAATCATTCCACTTTCATATCTTACTTATTCTCTTGATCTCTCATTAAAGGAATGCATTCAATAAGAGAGCTACAATATAGTAAGAATATTAGGAACACACACATAACTCAAGAAAGAAGAGAAATATTTGGGAAGGTTAACCACCCACTTTTGTATTCCTCGATGAAAAGTGGGGTTGATCGATGATGGAACTGGATCAACTACTTTGGTCAACGAGGATGAAACTAGATTGACCACCTGATCAACCGGACTGACGGGGGATGGAACCATATTGACCATTCTATCAACTAACGATGGTTTGGGGGAAATCTTACGATAACCAGGTGGAAGTTGAAGCTTTTCCAAAAGAGAAGAAGCCTCGTCCATACGAGGACAAAGGTGAGAATAATGATCACCTTCGCATAACATACAAGGGAATTTGACAGTTGTCTTCTTCTTACCAACCTTAACGTCACTAGTTGACAGGGTGTGACCAGCATGTCCAGTAGGGCCGATGATGTGGAGGACCACATTTCTAAGACCTTGGGAATACCAGGGAAATCCCTCAGAAAGTGGTCACCCTTACAAAGATTGCAAGGGAATTTGGGTTTTGTATTCTTCATTTTAATCTTGTTGATCTCATGAACACTCCCAATACTATTAACAGTAGTTGGTTGCTTGGATCCAACATCTGATATGGTTGGAGGCTTGGTCTCTTTCTAGTTCTTCTTCTTCTTCTCTTTCCATTTCTTCTTCTTCTTACCAACTTGGGTACTCGTTTTAGAGCTTTCACTAGGCGAAGAAGGAGAAATGGAAGGAGACCTGACGGACGAAGAAGGAGAAAGGTCGACATGAGGTTGATGTGTGGGTGGTGTGCTTACATTTGAATCACCTGCATTTGAGATCGTCAAAGTGGAAAAGAACCATACCGTTAACCCAACTGTGAGACCTGGAAGGCTCAAAGTAGCGATGTAAGGAGGACCAATGTTACCGTAATAAGGAAAAACAAAGGGTTCCCCTGGAAAAGGGGTTCCTTCATTGGTCATTCTGAGAACTGATGCCATAAAAATGAAGATCCAACCTAGATTATTCTAGGGAGAACAAACAACACATGCTAAAAATCTAGTAAGCAAGCAAGCAAATAAAACCTTCTCACAATGATCACACTAGTTGGTGATGAAATCCAACGTCCCAGGAACAAATTAAGAAGGGGCTGAGATAGAGTGAGTGGAAAAGTTACATTGTCGACCTGCTTAACGGAATTACACCCTGGTGCAAGCTCCCACACATAATCGTGGGTATACCCTCCAAGGAGCCCAAGTGAGTCTGGCCAACATCGATTCCAGGTACTATGAATACTTTCCTCTCCACAATCACCTTGTGTAAATACCCTAAAGAGATAGGCCACTAAGGTTACCAACTACAATAGTGATGCCTGGGGAAATAGTCAATAGTCTAATCCACGTGCAAGGGCAGGGTATCTAGCCCAAAATAAACTTGAAAGGCTTCCACTCATCATTGTGGGTATACCTTCAAGTGACCCCCATAATATGCACAATCTCTACACCAAGACCAACAAAGCAGGGTGAGTAACTTTGCTAGTCTCAATGCGACCACAGGTTTGACCCTTGTGTGAGAAGGGCTTCCCAGGACAAAATGTAGCAATTGGATTTCACCACTCCCTAACACAAGATCCTATGTTTGTTTGCATCTTTGGAAATTTATCTTTCACACCTATTCCAAAGCCCTACAACTAATCTAATGTAGGTTTGCTACCATAAAATGTAAAAATGTCTAATCAATTTTAGTTTAGCGTTGTTGTTACTCAAAAGTAAAATGGCATGGACAATATGGTTTTTTGACTGACTCTAAAGTTATTAAAAGAGATGAATATTCAATATTTTCATTTCCATGAAAGCTATGCTACAAGAAGGAGAAAACATTCATCATTCCAGATGCACAATGTCCCAAAATGCCAAAAAACATGCAATTCCGCTACTTCAAATGCAAGCTAGTTTCACTACCCAAAAGAAAGAATGCATTTATCTTCTTTGTTTGATTATGATGTATATATAAATTAAATACAAAACCTTCAATTCTCCACTACTTTCAATCAGGAGAAAGAGTCATATGCAGATGCAAAAGACACGAAGCAAAAGGGCTACAAACAAAGCATGCACTCAAGGCAGTGAGGTATGAAAGAAAACAAGTAGAAACTTGTTCTAACAATCAAGAAAACCATCAAGGATTCTACAACCAATCAATAATTCAAGGAACACAAATAAAATGCAGAGAAGAATCCAAGAAAAGATAGGGAGAAAGAGAAATCACTCAAATTGTCTCGACAAAACAAGCAGCTAGAAAGGGCAATTTTCAAATTTCTGAAAAGGTTTCAAGCTCCAATCAAGACAATAAGGGGTGATAAGAACCAAATATCAACCTAAATAACTTCACAGACCAATCACAAATTCTGGGTAAATACTTCCACAAAACAGGCTAAGAGAATCTGAGCAAAAAAGGGCAAAAATCCTCCAAAAAGGAGACTAGCGCTCCCTGTCTCAAGGGGACAGAGCATTTCAAAGCTCCATAAAAAACTATGGGGGAGATCTGGCCAAATATCAGCGCTCTGGTATGGCCTAGGGGGGGGGGGGGCGTTGATCCTCCCAGAAACTCAGAAAAATAGCCAAAAAATTGCAAAAAACTCACCTAGAATGCATAAAAAATGGTGAAAATGCTAGTGAAGGTAGGAAAAGGATAATGGATCATAAACACACATAAAAAGTTATCTGAAATGTGGTAAAAGGGCAGGGACAAACCAAGGAAATAAAAATAAGATTCCCTCCCTAGTGGATTCACCAATTTCTGTTACAAAGAAATCCCCTTGCGGACAAGTGGACTCTCTCTTGAATACTAGACCCCTATGACCAAGACAGAAAATGCTATTGTGGACACTGACATTCCTTTTAGATCTAACTAAGCTAATGTATGAAGAGAAAGAAGAAAATTTTACCTTTTTAATGGCATTTTTCCTCGCACATTCTAAGTTGAGTTTTGATCCTAATCTCCTCAATAAGTCTTGTAGAACAAACAAAGATACAACAAACTTCCTACTCTACTGAGATTAGCTCAAAAACATA
>ML793916.1:185889-208808 GCA_009831015.1 Picea engelmannii
TTTGTGTCTTATGGATCATGTGTGAAAAAATGTATTTACATGCTTATGTCAATGTTATTTCATATGTGTGCAAGATGCCAATCTAAAATTTGATTAGCTAGAGTATCTGTAACTTGATTTAACCTCCTAGGAACATGAAAATATGTAATATAATGAAAGTTTCGTTCTAAGAGACGTACCCTAAGGAATCTTCGGTGTAAAGTTGGATCATGAACCTGGTACACTCTGTTTAACTGAGACACAACCAGTTGAGCGTCGAGATAAACCCAGAGATGAGAGATACCCAATGACAAAGCGTAACAAAGTAACTCAATAACTGCGCTATACTCGACAACATTATTTGTGGTGTCACCTAAGCATATCCCTCTGAAAGATAATAACTGGCCTTGAGGTGTAAAGATTACCCAAGCTGTGGAGGCAAGATTCCGTGTGTGCCGACTAGCATTGTCTGCATACCCAAAGAACACCTCAGAATCACTTGACATCTGCCACAGTGACGAAAGATAGTATCAACGACACGTCCATAATACTAAAAGAAACTAAAAAGTAATAGTACAAAGACTATACATATGTTACAAAAGGTTACCCACAGTGACCTGCCTATGAGTAATACTTCTTGAGGTAGAGCCCATTTCTAGGCTCCGCCAAAGCATTCCCTTCAAAATCAACCAGACGATGAGCACCCTTTTTTAAAACCTCTTTTATGATGAAGGGTCCGAATCACATGGGTTTGAATTTTCCTACCCCCAAGGGGTCCTTATCTTGGTCGTAGACCAGGACAAGGTCACCTTCATAGAAAACCCGAGGATGAATGGACCTATCATACTGACACTTGACCTTATGTTTGTGAGCCTCATTGGCCAGGGCTGCATCACGATGCTGCTCATTGAGCTGCTCAAGGTATACTAACATTTCTTCAAGTGGAAAAGTGTCGGGCAATAATTGTACTTCCAACTTTAGAGACAGGATCTAACATTCGATGGGCAAGATTGCCTCCAACCCGTAAACGAGTTGAAAAGGTGAAAATCCGATTGCAGTCTTAACAAATGTTCGATAAGCCCATAATGTCGAGTATAACATCAAATGCTAATTTGACTTGGCTGAGTTGATAGTTCGTTGTAAAATAGTCTTAAGAGTTTTGTTTACAGCTTCCACCTGCCCATTTGCTTGGGGGTAGTAGGGTGATGAATGTTCTTTCCGTAACCCAAGCTTTGATGTTAAATCGGCCATCATTTGGTTCTGAAAGTGACTTCCATGGTCAGTGACAATCTCCTTCGGGACGCCAAACCTTGCTATTATCTGATTGAATAAAAATAGAGTTGCAGTCTATCCATCATCTTTAAACGTTGGCATAGCTTCGACACATTTTTTGAAGTAGTCTACAGCTACGATGATATAGCGGTGCCCCCTTGCTGAAGGAGGGTTGCAAGTAGTGTAATCAATCCCCCACTTGGTGAAGGGACCAACGGTGATGACAGGAAACATGGGAGTGGGATGTGCCCTCATTTTCCGAGAGAAGATTTGGCACGGATGGCACTTCTTGACCGATTCGATACAATCTTTGATAAGTGTCAGCCAGAAGTAACCTGCTCGTAGAATCTTTTGGGTTGTTGCCAACCTAGACAAATGACCACCACAAGCTTCAATATGGCAATCGTTAAGCATGATAATTGCTTCCTCGTGAGTAAAACATCGGTGTAGGATGCAATCTACACCTCTCCAATACAATGTATCTTCGAGTATGAGATAATTCTTATCTTGATGGCGTATACGTCGACGCTCATCGTGAGAAGCAGTGGTGGGGCACTTCAAAGTCTGGAGATAGATAAGTATATATCCATACCATGGATCTGAAGATGTGATAAAAAACATATCTCCCTGGATAGGCAATTCTTCAGGCACAACGTCACCTGGCTCAACCGGAAGTTCTGAAATAAGTTCTGCGAAGACTAGTGACTTTTTGGACTTTGCTAAAATGAAGTCTGAGTCAAACTCTTGGAGGATGACTATCCATCTACTGATTTTTCCGCCTATTACCCGTCATGTCAACATGTACTGGAATGGATTCACGACAGCAATGACAGTGGTCTTTCGAAACAGAACATAATGACGGAACCGTTGAATAGCATGAACTGTTGCTAATGCAAGTTTTTCGATGTAAGAATAATTAAGTTCCGGTCCTACGAGGCCTCGACTCAGGTAATAGATCACGTATTCTGCGAACAAGTCATCTTCCTGAACTAAAACCATGCCAATCGTTGACTCTGCTGCAGCCACATATAATAAGAAATCTTTGTTATAGTTCGGTGGTCGGAGCAGAGGGGCAGTTGTGAGGGCATGTTTCAATGCATCGAAAGAGAGTTGAGCTGCATCGTCCTAGTAAAAGGGAACGTCTTTCTTCAATAAGCGCATAAATCCCTTGGTGATTTTGGCATAGTTGGCGATGAAGCATCGTAAAAAGTTCGCCTTGCCTTGTAGACTCTGAAGTTGAAAGATTGTACGTGGGGGGGGCAACTGAATTATTGCCTCAATCTTGAGAGGATCGACCATGATCCCTGTTGTTGACACTATGAAACCTAACAATCGTCCTGATGTTATGCAGAAGTTGCACTTGTTTGGATTCAAACGAATCTGAAAGTAGCGACAACGTTCGAAGATAAGTCAAAGGTGTGTGGGATGATCTGTTCTCTTGCGAGATCGTGATGCTAAATCATCTATATAGGCCTCGACTATATGCTTGAGGTCATGAAAAGAAAAAGACATGGCCCGCTGAAAGGTGGCTCCAGCATTTTTGAGACCAAAAGGCATTTTACGATATGCGAATGTACCCCATGGGCAGATGAATGTCGTTTCGTGCTGGTCTTTGGGTTTGATTTGGATTTTATTATATCCCGAAAAACTGTCCATGAAAGAAAAGGCTTCGCAGCCCGCACATTCATCAATGATCTGATCGATGAACGGTGTGGGAAAATTATCTTTGGGACATGCCTTGTTCAAATCACGGAAGTCGGTGCATACACAAATCGTGCCTTGTTTTTTATTGACCGGCACGGGGTTTGACACCCATTGGGTCAAATGGATCAGATAAATAAACCCGGCTTTTAGCAATTTCTCAACCTCAACCTTAATGGTTGTTGTTTTCTTAGGATTAATTGGACGAAGCTTCTGTCGAACCGGCTTGGCATCAGGATACATTGTAATTTCATGTTCAACTATTCTTGGATCAATGCCTGGCATTTCCTCATAAGACCAGGAAAAAACGTCGCGGAATTATTTGAAAATATCTGTGTAGATTTGAATCTCTTCGGGGGAGCAATCCACTCCGAACAAGACATTCTCCACGACGCCAGGGTTTCAGGAGATATTGATCGGTAAGGTTTCAGCGATAGTTTCCATATTACCCTCAGCATAAACCTCGTGTGTAGCTAAGGGATTAATAGGACAAGACTGCTCTCCCATCATGGTCACGGTGAATTCTCTCGCTTAAATTCGGCTTAAATCTGGGAGGAAGTATGATCGGTGATGAATATCTTCCCAGGGTTTATCCGGACTAGTCATTGTTTCAATTATTGCTTCATCAGAGGGCAAGACTAAGTCCAATGAATCAGTGTGAGTGAGAGAACCCTGAGCCCAAACAGGCTCTAAAAGTGGATCTAACTCTTGTGCAGGAGCTGGATCAGTGTGGGATGAAGTTTGTTGGACTAAAGAGTACGCTACTTCAACTACGGATAAGGGCATGGACATGCCCGGGTGTCCTGTCTCATCCATCGTGGCCGATGGGGAAGGAAGGGTCCATGGATCGTCGAAGTAAGTTGTGCGGAACGACGAAACTTGAAAAATCTCAACCTTATGGTGATTGGATATAAACTTGATATCGCCTTGAGGGGGCGGGTAATCGAAGTTACCCATCAAATATGGGCACAAACCAACCCCTACGTTGACGACACCTGGTTGAGGATTATCTATCATCGGGACTGTGGATGCCCCGAAAGCAGGGTCAGGTCTGGAGAAGGACAATTGATCGATGGTCACTATTAGGCCCTTGTGTGGAAACAACAAGACCCGAAAAACTGTAGCAACCACAGCTTGCATGGAATAAGTCCAACTCCTTCCTAGCAAGAGGTTATAGTCGAGGGGAGCATCAACTACCTCTACCTCGACACACACAGTCTTCCCTCCTAACTGCACAGGAAAAGAAGGAACGATACCATGTGGCCGGAATGAATGACCGTCGAAAGTGGTGAGGAGAGTAGGTGACAAAGACAAAATGGGTTGGCCAATGGCCTTCCAACATGCCAACGACATAACGCATGTCAAGGCTCCCTCATCAACCACCGGGCGGAAAATATTCCGAGTAAAAGTTTTCATGGGATAAGCCACTACTATCTGAAACGTTACATGGTAAGGTAGAAGAGGTTTTAAGTCGGTTGTATCCAGCATGATTGTACTCGGATTATAAGTCTTGGTAGATCCTAAAGCGGTTAACAAGGCTTTCCTCTAGGAAGGGCAGCTTTGGAGGACCTCCAAAGCAGACATCGCACAAGGGGTTTGTGATAAATCCTCCACCATAGAGTAGTTTTGGGTGGCCCTTGCGTTTGGGTTATGAGAAGGCTTTTTAAATGCACCTTTTGGAATGTGTGTCATTGTTTCTCCCAATGTTTTCTCAATCTGTAGAGGAAGAGATGGGAGGTCATCTTCTTTACCCTTCTCATAAGTTCTTGGTTTACTATAGTTGTGCGCTCTAGTCGATATAAAAGAGTCACCCCTAACCATATATATGTTCGCGGATGCGGGGTTGTTCAGAGGCGGACAGGGTTCCTGGCTTCCCCCTTTGGTGCTTGCAGAGGCTTGAGTTAGATTTTGCCCATGATGAAATGGATTAGTCAACACAGCCTGTTGTTGCTGCATCACAAAATTTTGGGCCTCTACAAGTCGAGGACAGAGATGGGTCGGGTGGTCTTCCGCGCACAAGTTGCATGGATACCTCGCCTTACATTTTTCAGTGTTGTCCCCGCCATCATTATCGGTAGGTTTTTTATCCCCCTTACCCTTCTTTCCTTGTTTTTTCTTTCCTTCAGGCTGCTCAGTGGCCTTTGGGTTAGTCGATTGCACTGTATGTACCTCCGACATTTGGGTAGGGGGAGCAACCAAAGAAGTAGTTTGGCTCGCCGCTGTGTGTTGTATAGATAACTGCTGCAACTGCTTCGTTAATTTCTCAGCGGGATTTGTGTGTGCTAAACCAACAATACCATCAGCATGCGGTCCAACTCTCTATCTATTTTTATCCAGTATTGAGCGTGGCGCATCTGGAAAGATGTTGTATAATAAACCGGACTGAGAATATATGAGCTCAAATTGTTGAGCTCTCATAATGGCGTCTTCTTTGGAGAATACACCCGACGTTGCAACGTCTTTGGATAACTACGGGACTAAAGACTTAAGGAACCACTCAAGAAGGAATGTTGGTGGGACTGGCACTTTGATTAGACTCTTCGGGCGTCTCCATTCTCGGATGTGATCAGAGATATGGTTCATTGTCGTCTATTCGAAATTGGCCAGCAGCTCAGTGCCAGCATCGTATCTCACAGGAAACTGGAAATGGTTTAGGAAATCCATTGCTAGCTCACCAAAGGAAGAGTATCTTGAGTGATCGAGCTCAATGTACCATTTTGTGGCACTCCCAATGAGAGTACGTTGAAACAATCGCAACTGTACGGAGTCATCTTTTAATGAGTTAGATGAGCACCAAAGATGGAAGGTAGTCACGTGATCACCTGGATCTTCGTTAGGCTTGGCTTTGAACTTTGAAATGTCCGAAGGAAAATTCGTCGGCATAGGAGGCCAACGCGGATCGTGACAAATGGGGTCATTCAACAACCTTGTCAAATCTGGCAAGTGCAAAGTCGCCAGGAAAGGTAGTTTGGGTTGTTGGTGATAACCTGGGAAAAAGGGGCCTGGAGTTTGACTGGCACTAGGTTGCCAGGAAAAGTTTGGCTGCTGGCCTGGATTCTGGTAGAAACCAGGGCCCTGGCCAGCGTATGGATTTTTCATATGTGGAGACATCATCGACTGATTTCCGAAATATGACATAGATGGTTGGGCATGCATTATATTCGAAGGACTCTGGGAAGGGTTGCCCCATGTTGGTCCCGTGGGGATGGGCATAGTAGTTTGTCCGGGGTTCCATTGATTGTGGAAAGAATTACCCTAGATCGACATTTCGGACGAGAGAATGGATCCCTGCCCAGAATTCCAAGGTCCTGATGCGGAGGAAGTTCCTAGGTTTTCCCTCTGTGTAGGAATAGTACCCTGCATAGGAATAGATTGTCCAAAACTGGGATTTCCCCCAGTCGAGAAAGCGGCTGAAGAGAGGGCATTGTTGCCAAACGTTTCGGCCAAAGAAAACGGTGTCGAACCTACTGGCATGTTATGCGAAGGTGGTCCTTGACTCCCCACTCCAAATAAACTATGGTATATAGGTTGCCCGGCAGACTGCTGATGCGAGTCACCGAGTGAAGGGGACAAAGGAGGGATATGACCTCCTCTATAAGGGAAAGCATTAAAAGGAGCAGGAGTGCCCCTATGTGACCTTGTAGAGGAGCGCTAGAGCTCCCTGCCCCAAGACCTGAAGTCTGTAAAGTGGAGTAGGAAAGTACAAGACTTGTACCTGAACTAGGCATCCCGTATGAGAACGGAGGGCCTATTGCACTTGGTGTGAAAGGGGTTGTGGCCGCTGCCAAAGACGGGATCGGACCACTGTACGATGTAGAAGCAGTCGAGACCATGGTGGCTCGACTGATGACGGTGGGTTAGGAGGTGAAAACTCTCCTGTGGTGACAACCGTAATGGGAATGGAATAATTCCTAGAGGGAGTAATAACATTTGTTTCCATTGATGTGTGCAACACTGTCTGGCACTCGTAAAATTGGATTGGTACGATGAAAGGTGTCAAAAAATCAGTGGTTGGGGTTTCAACTGGGACAAGATCATGTGCTTCAAGGTCCAAAACGGTCGATTCCTCTGGGTGTTGGTCAGGCACAATTACTTGTAACTCGATCGCTTCAAAAGACCCTTGTTGGTCTAGCTTTCGCCTCAATGATGGCGGGGGTGGCTCCAGTGTAACCGGCAGCAAGCCAATAATCCTTCGTGACTGGCAGAGCTCGTGATCCTCCACTGTGTGAGAAGATCAAAGACACTCTAAGGTAGTCTAAACACTCAAAAGTAACACACACTAAAAAAGTCCCTAGACGATAAGACAGGCAAACACTAAATTAATTGGAAGGACAGTTACAACAACCAACACTAGAGCAACTTACCGGTGCAAGTGCAACTCGAACACGGAAGCACCCTCCGGGTATACTCTGCAAAGTGTGGCCCAATGTATGTCCTAGGTACCGCGGTATACCCCCGCAGTCACCTGTGTATGTCCCTAAAATAGATAGGCAACTAGGTTGCCAGCGCGCAAACAGTCACCAGGCAGGTACAGTCGAAAGTCGGGTAGACCACAATGAGTAGGGTATCGAGCCCGAAACCTGTCAAGGGTATCGAGCCCAAAACCTGTCAAGGGTATCGATAGCAAGTGGTTCGAAAGACAACTAAGGACCTCGAACGGATTTGAGACCCACGAAGCCCCGTGGAAAATGCAATCAACGGAATCCCAAAACAAGCCCTCTATATGTGTTCTCCACTACGATTGGTCCATTTTTGGAGGGGTTATCTCTGCTACCTTTCCGCACATGACCTCATGTTTATCCCCTGTGTTAGAGGGGGGTCCTGAATAACTTTCATGACACTAGACTTAGACACTCCCTAACTCAGACTCCAATGTTTGATTTTAAATGGCCTTGAAGAGTTTCCTCTCCAACCTAATCCAAGGCCCTAATCCTGAACTAGTTGGTGAACCCTACAAACATAAAAGTCTAGTAGATTTTAAATTTAGCGTTAATTTTATGGCTTTGTCTTATGTCAAGGGGTATGAAAGTGAAATTGATGATGTGTAAAAGACGAAAGCAAAAAATGAATAAAAAAGCTGGAAACAAAACTTTTACTTAATGCAAAATTTCAACAACTTTTCAAAATAAATATTTTTTAATTTTTTAAGATTTTGGACAGCAAACTCAAAAGAAATTTCACTTGACTACAAGCTACTTATGATCTAAGTAAAATGCAAAAACTTATGAAATAAATGACCTTTCCCTGGCTAATAATGCAGAAACACACTCTTCAACCAAACAAGAAAATGAAAAGAGATTTTTATTTATTTATTTAAATGTTTGATAAAGAAAAAAAGGAAAAATACCAACAAGCAAAAACCAAGAAAAACAATTCTGGCCTAATCGCAGATCGCAAAGAATCAGGTCAAAAATCACACACTAGCAATTTTTAAAAAATGACTCTCACACTTGTCTAAAAACCCTAAAAAATTCTTTTTTATAACAACTTTTAAATGAGAAAAAACAAGTTAAGGGTAAGATTAATCCTAAGCTACCGACTGCTAATACAGAGATTCAAACACCTGAGAGGTATAATTCTTATCAAGGGAAAGGATGATTGCCTTACCCTCAACAAAAAGTATCATGTATAAGCACGCGACTGTTAATCTAACAGAAAGTGTGTGAACGTGTGATGTATAGAGACAGAGGGCGTGTACACGTGGGCTAACCTTGTACAGGTTGCGTGTATATCTAAACTCTAAGAAAAAATGAAAACATACAACCCAAAACCAGGAAGAGACCACTGATATTGATAACCAGGATCCCTTGAAGGCTTGGACACTCTTTTTAACAGAAAAAACAAATAATGTAAGGAAAAATGATAAAGCAAAAAGAATCTGAGATAAGACTGCAAACAACCAAGACTCAAACAGAATTCCAGAAAACCCCTGAGAATGTCTGATTCTGACAGGGAAGAGGATGACTGCCTCCAAAATTCTCTGGAATCTACACGGTACTGCTACTTCCTCAGCTAGCGTTCGCACGCGGGCTGTAAGAGAGTAGGGAGCGGGTACACACGTGCAGACCTTATGCAGGCCACGTGTACCTCTGTGGGTCCCAACAAACACAGTCAAGCAAATCAGAGAAAGCTGGTATGGAAAACCAGACTCTTTGCTAGCTCAGACTTTTACAAAAACTAAAAAAAAACCAGCAAGAAAAACCAGTCTTTTTCTAAAAACTATCCAAAAACACATAAAATTCCTAAGAACCCTAGAGATCTCCCCAGTATGGTCTCCAATATTGTTGTGAGGGAAATCTTCTTATGGACTAGCAAATAGGGTTATGCTTTGCATGCAGATATGACCAAGAGAAAATCTACTTTCTACCTTCATCCCTAGACTTAAATCCTATTTCTTTTCAGTAAAACATGGCTAGATCAACCTACCTCGTTCCAGGTGTTTGATGTCGATCCCTTGTCGCACTTGACCACTTGTTCGCAGTTCTCCTTTCCAATGCTGACCTTCATACAAGACAAGCAACAACTACACATGCATCTTACCTATAGACTAACAGGTTAGTAATTCAAACATGTACTTAACAAATTATGAATAACTCATGAATTGGGATGGGAAAAACATTTTCTTTATTACTTTGAATGAGTCAACTTACAAAAAGTCGAGACCGGCCACTGCTCTGCAAACCTGATCTTGGGCTTCTCTTCAACTGTCCTCCAACTTATTTGCTTTGTCTCTCTTCTGGCATAAGGATGGCTAAAGGGTTGGGACAATGGGAATAGGCAAATGGGTAGAGTTTCTTTGCTATATTTTTCCTCTTCCAAATGGGACCCCTAGCCCTTCTTTTATAGGTTAGAAGAATCTAGGTATTTGAACGAACCCTCGGCCATGCATGGCCGGGAGTTTCAGTTAACTCACCTAGAGCTGTGTGTTTCATTGGCAACTTTCCTTTTTTCGTTCTTTTGTTGATCCATGCGGGTTGTTTGAGGCCAGCTAGCGTGTACATGCATGCAGTAATGGAGTAGGGTGTGTGAGCCTTTATAAAAGATGTTTTTTGAAGAGTTGTTCAATAGTGCTTTGGCAAAGAAGGGATCTGAGATGGCGTGATGCCAGGTAAGCATGTATGGTGAAATTTAGGGTTATAACAAACCCCCCCTGCACTCCCCCACGTGGAGGAGTCTACATTCTTCCGGGGTGTAAAGTCTTCATGGGTTATAAACACGGCTGAAAACAAAGACCTCTGAATCAGGAAGATAATTAGGCTCCACAACCAACAATCTCCCACTTGGAGGATGATCTCAACAACTCCATCGCTGTTGTATATGCTGGACTGTGATAATTCTTGGACCTGGAAAATTTCTCATCTTCCATGCTTGAAGACCAACTGAAACTGAGCAGGAACTCAATTTCTCCCTGGTTACTCCCTTTGTTAACATGTCTGCAGGATTTTGGCTAGTGTGTATGTTTTCCAACTTCAAATGTCCATCTTCCAAGAAGGATCGTATGAAATGGTACCTGAGATGTATATTCTTAGTATTCAAATGGAAGGCTGAGTTCTTTGCAAGATGAATGGCACTCTCACTGTCATAGTACAACCTGTTATTCTCTTGTTTCTTTCCTAATTTCTCCATAAACCTTTGTAGCAACAACATACTCTGCCTCTGTAACAGCAACATACTCTTCCTTTGTTGTCGAAAGAGAAACAACCTTTTGCAATTTTGAAATCCAACTTACTGGTGTTCCACCTATATTAAAAGAATACCTCATGGTGCTCCTCCTGCTATCTTTATCACTTGCCATATCTTAATCAACATATCCCAGTAGAACAGTGCCTGAACCTCCAAAACATAATGCATGAGTAGTAGTACCTCTCAAATACATGAGAATCCACTTTACTTCCTCCCAATGTTATTTACCTAGGTTGTTCATATACCTTCTCACAACTCCCACTGCATGTGCAATATCTGGTCTTGTGCAAACTATCGCATACACCAAGTTGTCAACTACTAATGAATAAGGGACCCTGAACATGTATTCTATATCCTCCTGTGTCTTGGGACACATTTCCTTAGTTAATTTGAAATGACTGGCCAAATGTGTACTAACTAGTTTTGCATTCTGCATTCTAAACCTCTCCAACACCTTCTCTATGTACTCACCCTGAGACAATGTCAATTTGAGATTTTTCTTGTCTCTTGTTATTCTCATACCAAGGATTTTCTTTGCAACACCCAAATCCTTCATTGCAAAAGAATTAGATAATTTCTTCTTGAGCACATTTATATCCTGCATATTAGAACCTGCAACAAGCATGTCATCTACATACAATAGAAAGATAATATAGCTTCCATTTTCTAGTTTTTTAAAATAAACACAATGATCAGAATGACATCTAGTATAACCTTGTTCTGTCATAAACCCATCAAACTTCAAATACCACTACCTTGGAGCTTGCTTTAGTCCATACAATCTCTTCTTCAACCTTCATACCAAATTCTCCTTCCCTTTGACCTCATACACCTGTGGCTGCTGCATATAAATCTCTTCCTCCAAATCCCTATGGAGAAAAGTTGTTTTTACATCTAACTGTTCAAGATGAAAATCTTCTACTGGCACAAGACTTAAAATAGTCCTAATTGAAGTCATTTTAACAATAGGAGAAAATATTTCATCAAAATCTATACCTTTCTTTTGTGCAAACCCCTTTACAACAAGTCTAGCCTTGTACCATTTTTTTTCTCCATCTTCTTCATTCAACTTGTAAACCCATTTATTCTGCAATGCTCTTTTACCTACAGGAAACTGAACCAAGTCCGAAGTTTGGTTATTTACCAAGGAATCCATGTCCTCTTTCATGCCTTGCTCCCACTTCTTTTTGGTGTCTACCTTGATTGCCTCTTCATAACATTCTGGTTCACCAAAATCAGTCAACCATAAATAATACAATGAAGGAGAGTATTGTTTAGGGGGTCTACCTAACCTGGTAGATCTTCTAACAACAGTTGCAGGAGTTTGAGGTACCTATTGATCTTGTTGTTGTACATTTTGATTTTCTTGTACTTTTGTATTTTCTTTTTCATTGATCTTATCAAGCACTGTGTATTCTAGTTTTTCTCTTTCATGTTTCTTTCCCTGCAGTTGATCTTTGTACATGACCTTCTCATTGAATATGACATATCTACTCCTAATGATTTTGTTATTTTCATAATCCCATAAGCGATAACCAAAATCATTAACACCGTATCCAATAAAGATACACTTCTTGGATTTTTCCTCAAGATTTGTTCTATTTTTTTTATCAATATGGATAAATGATTCACAACCGAAAGTCTTCAAAAAAGGATAGTTTACCTTTTTTCCTGTTCATGCCACCTATGGAATTATACCATCCAAAGAGCTTGAAGGTCCTTTGTTTATTAAGTAAACAACAATATCTACACCATATGCCCATAACTGTAAGGGCAAACCAACATGCAATCTCATACTCCTTGCACCCTCCATGATTGTCTTGTTCATTCTTTTTGACACACCATTTTCTTGTGGTGTTCCTGGAACTGTCTTCTCTCTACAAATCCCATGGTATGAACAATAATCATCAAAATAATTGTTGCAATATTCACCTTCATTGTCTAATCCAAGACACTTCAACCTTTTTCCTGTCTCGTTCTCAACCAAAGATTTCAATTTCTTAAAAGTATCAAAAACATCAGATTTTTGTCAAATGCAATAAACCCAAGTTTTTCTAGTTGCATCATCAATAAAAGTAACATAATAATGAGAGCCACCAAGATATGATACCTGAGCTAGTCCCCATACATCTGTATGCACAAGCTATAATCTTTCACTCTTATTTTCTTTTCCAACTCTGAGAAATATGACTCTCTTACGTTTTCCATAAACACAATGCTCACAGAAATCCAAATCAATTTGTTTAAGATATGGCAACAAATTTATTTTGTGAAGTATTTGCATCCCCTTCTCACTCATGTGTCCAAGCCTATGATTCCATAATGTTGTATCCACTCCTGTAGAAGATAAAGAGATAGAAGAGTCAGTATTACCAGTACATAAATACAATGTATGTACCTTCTCTCCTTTTGTTATCACCAATGATCATTTGGTGACCTTCCACACCTTATCTGTAAATATGGATATACAACCTTCACTTTCCAACTGCCCTGTTGAAATTAGATTTTTCCTTAGATCTTAAACATGTCTTACCTCTTTCAAAAACCATTGGTTTCCATTGCTTTGATTTATTTTTACCTTTCCCATTCCAACAATTTTTCATGGTGCTTCATCACCCAAATGAACCTATCTAAAATTACCTAGAACATAATCTAGAAAATGTTTCTGATGGGGTGTGGCATGAAATGAATCCCCTGAATCTACTACCCCAAGACTCATAAATATTATCTACAGAAAGAATCAAAGTATCTTGTAACACATCACATGTTACATTTGCTTCCTGATTTTTCTCTTGTTGTCCATCTATTTGTTTCTTTGGAGCTCTGCAGTATTTCTTCAGATGTCCTTTCTTCCCACAATTCCAACACTCTATCTTTCCCAGTCTCAATTTGGATCTGTTGTTCCTAGAATTCCCGCAATTTTCTGAGCCCTTTCCTCTATCCTTTTGTCTTCCCTTGTTCTCCATGTTCAACGCATTACCTGATGTCTCACCTGTGCTTTTTCATCACATTTCCTCACTAAGGATAACACAAACAACATCATCAAATTTTAAAGTGTTTGAACCAGAGACAAAGTTACTTATAGCCATGACCAAGCCATTCCAACTTTCTGGAAATGAGCACAAGATTAGAAGAGCCCCGACCTCATCATCAAAGTCCATTTTTATAGAACTTAATTGATTAGTAATCGTATTAAATTCATTTAAATGATCTGCAACAAACCCACCTTTTGACATATTCATATTAAATAATCTCTTCATTAGAAATACCTTATTGGACGATGAAGGTTTTTCCTACAATTTATCCAATGCGTCCATCATCTCCTTCATTGTCTTTTCTTTCGAAATATTGAAATCCATCAACGCTGTCAGGTTCAACTGTATTGTTCATAGAGCCTTTCTGTCAAGAATCTCCCATTCTTCGTCCTTCATGGTCATCGACTTCTTTTCTATTCCACCCAATGGTAGGAATAGATCCTTCTGATATAAATAATCTTCCATCAGCATCTTCCATAACTGGTAGTTTTGGTCGTTAAATTTCTCAACCCTAAACTTTCCATCTTCCGCCATTGCTCCCACTCGAACTAGGAACCCTCTTTTCCTACGAGTTACCTTTCACTTTGATACCAGTTGTTAGAAAAACAAGGTCGTGGAGAAATAAAATAAAACAAATGCGGAAATAAAACACAAAAGATACACAATACAATAGAGACACATATATATGTGGTTCACCCAATGTGGGCTACGTCCACCAGAGAAATTGTCAGGTCCTTCCTTTATTATTATGCATCAAATGAAGGGATACAACCTACAACACACTCATTGTGACGTCATCTTCCTCTCTCATAGTCTCCTCACTCAAAATACAATATTTGCAATACATTTCCCTCATAAAAGAGGGTTGCCTTCTAGGGAAAAAAACCCTAACATGACTTATACCGTCAGATCAGCGACCTTAAAATAAATGGTCTAGATTTACAATGAAATTACAATATACATTTACAAGGCATTTTTTCCTTCAGGGGTCCTCTTGCCCTCGGACCCCACAGGGGGGTTAACCCCCCCTGCACTCCCTTGCGTGGAGGAGTGTAGATTCTTCTGGGGTGTAAAGTCTTCATGGGGTATAAACACAAATGAAAACAAAGACCTCTGAATCAGGAAGACAATCATTCTCCAAAACCAACATTACCCTCGGCGGTGGGTTTGGGCAGTGATACTTCTACTTTAGGTGGGTGAAGAAGGTTCTTTAACTCTGGTAGCCCGGGGCATAGATTTGTGGCATGGATCTTGGCATCATAGAGAGCACATAGAAGAGGTACATGAGAAATGGTTTGGTTATTTCCCTTTGCTTTCTTGTTTTTTCCCCATATGGATTGTTGATTCTTGTTTTTGTTGGGGTGACAATTGGTTATATAGGGTGTAGAACTATGTGAGATGATGATTTTGGTTCTAGTGTGAGTGTTTGCGATCATAAGTACCACATAGGGATTCCCAAGGTGATACCTGGGAGGCTAAGTGTGGTCATCATTGGATGTCCCACAACTCGTGATGGTGGAAAGAAGAAGGGGATATGAGTGATGGGATTGGGTGGCTCATTGGTGGAAAATGTTTTTTCAAACTAGACAAGAAGCTTAGAATAAATTGGGTTGTATATGATACCACCTTTACTAATGAAATCATGCATACTTGGGATGAATAAATTGGTAGAACTTGAGGTGGTTCACTGTGATATGTATCGAGTAACACGTAATCTTTGAAGATCCCAGTGCCAATTTCAACGAATCACAAGGGATCATGGATTTCCCTTATGAGGGGGAGGATCTTGTCTAGGTTAGATGTTGGTCAGGTTTCATAGTGCATGAGATGATCTATGGTAATGACCTTCCAATTATGAGGGATCATCCGTGTGAAAAATTGATGAAGTGATGGCTTTCACAACATACACATAACTACAACCAAGGTGGATGTTGTAGTCTAAAGGTACAATTATGACCTTAGTGTCTATTAAGACATTTTTTCCCACTAACTCAATGGGGAACATTTTGGTAAAGGCCTTCTAGTTGGGATAATTGGCCATCTTAAGCCCTGAGGGTAATGGCGTAATGTGTGAGTTTTGGGGAGCCTAACTACTTCCATACCATGGTGGACATGATGAAAGTAGATTCTCCCTCACCTATAATGCATCGATGAATGGTATTTTTTCTAATTAAGATGGAGATTAGGAAATTCATGAAGGAGGGTAGTCGAGGGTCAAAGTTATCCAAATCGAAGGTGATGGTTATAGAATCAGAAGGATTGAATTCCCCCAACATCGATAGCGAAGACTTTCTTTGAGAAGGATAGGTTTGTACAATGTCAAGAGCTTACATGGTTGCAGATAATTGGGGAAAATTTTCAATGATGTTATAACTATGAGTGGCCCTTGCATGATGGTTAATAGTGGTACATTGTAGAGGCACCTTTGTGTTCATAAAAATAGGGTATTCCCACATAGGATGAACACCTTAAGAAATTGCTAGCACAACTAGATAAAAGATCATAACACCGGTTTTTTTATGTGGTTAAAACCCTCTAAGAGGGAAAAAATCCACAACCCTATCCAACGTGGCCACTTGAGGCAATTTTTTAAGTCAAAAGAAAAAAAAATTATATAACAATTCCTCACAATCGATCTTTAGCAAATGACCCTCCATGATTTTTAAATAGATATCATGGAACAATCGATCATTAAGCCACATATCAATAACCATTAGTATCTAGGAGAATATGAGCCATTGGATCACTTTATGTATAGAACATGTTGTAACCATCAGATTACATAACTACAAATGCATATTGATGCAATACTAAAGAAACACACTTTTACCTAAAGACATGTTAGACCAAGTTGATATTGACTAACTCCTAAGTGTCTAAATATCCTAACATCCCCCCTTAAGAACAACTTGGGATAAGATTGAAGGATCTACAAAGGTGACACAAATAGGAGAAGGAAGGAGCCACTATATCCTATCCCCCCTTAATGTCAACTTCTTGAACTCCTCGCATAGATCGAATTTTGGAAAACTTCGCTTCTATAAGAGACTTGGTGAAAATGTCTGCAACTTGATCATTTGTAGGGGAAAAGAGCACTTCAAGAATGCGATCATGAATGAGATTTCTGATGAAGTGCATTTGTAGCTCAATGTGTTTGTTGTGCTAATGTTGAATTGGATCTTTAGTGAGCTTAATGGCACTCTGATTATTGCACCAAAGGGTGGTCGCATGTTGCTGCTAGAATCCAAAATCTGAAAGGATCTATCAAATACATAAGGATTATTGACTTGCATTAACCGCTACTCGATACCCTAGTTCTATGGAAAAAAGAGAAAGAGTCTGTTGTTTCTTACAATCCCAAGTGACAGGTCCGGAACCAAGACTGAAAACATAACTTGTAGTATACTTTTGATCATCAAGGTCACCAACCCAATCAAAATTAGTGAAACCAACCAACAAAGGAATCCCCCCTGAACTATATTGTATCCAAAACTGAACTGTACCCTGGACATACTGAAGTATCCTCTTCGCTACTATATAATTTCTCTCATGGGGTGTTTACATATTATGGGAAATGAGACCAATAACAAAGGAAATATCAAGATGGTTATGAGTCAAATACAATGCCTACCAACTAACTAACGATACAAAGTGGAATCCACTTCAGGTGTAGTATAGGTGGAAGCAAGTTTGACTCTAGACTAGAAAGGAGAAGTGGATGGTTTACAATCTTCCATTTGAAAGTAGCGAAGAAGGTCACATGCATACTTAGATTAGGAAAGAGAAATTCCTTCCTTGATTTGCAATACTTGGAAGCCAAGGAAATAAAGAAAATATTCTAAGTCTATCATTTCAAGTTTATTCTTAAGGTTGGATTTCACACGGGTTAAAATTTTAGGGTCACTACCAATGAGCATAAGGTCATTAATATAAAGAACGAGTTATATGGCGTTCTACTTTCTTAGTATAGAAATTGGGGTTAGAATGACATCTAGAAAAGTCGGTGTCAATAAGAAAGCTATCCATTTTAACATACCAAGCTCGAGGAGCTTGCTTAAGAACATTGAGAGATTTATTAAAGTTACATACAAGGCTAGAGTCATTATGAACATAGTTAGGAGGTTTTTCCATTTAGATTTCTTCTGGTAGATTCCCATGCAATAGGCAGATTTAAAATACATCTGAGCAACCTCCCATCGATGTGAGGCAACAAGGGATAGAACAAGGCAGATGGAATTAATTTTGGCTATGGGGGAAAATGTTTCATTGTAGTCAATTCCTTAAACTTGAGTGAATCATTTGGGTAATCGAGCCTTATGTGTTTCAACACTTCTATCTAATGCATACTTAGTTCTATACAACCATTTACATCTAACAAGTTTTCTTCCTTTCGGAAGAGGTAAAGATCCCAAGTATCATTCACCTTTAAGGAAAGAGATTCTTCATTCATTGTTCTAACCCAATAATAAGTTCACAAAATATCGCCATACCTCGGCTAGAGGTACTGCAAGTTTGTGATCTGCATCTGACTTCCATCTCTAACAATCGACTATATTCGTGAATCAAGAACCTGCATCATGAAGAGTGTATATCCCACAAGCATGTAACAACTTAAGGAGATCACCTGGAAGTCTAAAAGCTTCGTCAGCCCCTATCCAAGGATCCTCAGCTATTCATATTTTTCTTCCATTCCCCACATGCTAGACAAGCCACCTATTGATTAGAGAAGAGGCTTCCACAAAATATTTCAAGACTATCAAACAATCTTTTTTGGGTTTTGTTTCCAATCCATACCATTCTTCCATTGAAAACAAATTTAAATATTTTGCCTTCGTGACATGACCCGGCGGATAGGTATTATAAGTTAGCCTCCAAATATTTCTTTCTGCTAAGGAATTGTTGAAGAGGAAGATGTTTTTTACTCCCCATCCTCCGAGTTTCTTGGGGAGTGATATTATATTCCATTTAAACACGGGGGTACCATCTGAATCCTTTTTACCCAACCAAAGGAAGTGGAAACACTTCTTTCTGAGTTTTTTTAATGGTCCCTTGAGAATCCTGGCAATAGAAAGCCAATAAATTGAAATGCTTTCAAGGACTAATTTGAGGAGAGTGAGGTGTCCTCCCCTTGAGCGTAATCAGTTTACCCATAAAGAGATTTGTTCCTCAATATTTATGAGTATCTATATCCAATCTTTGTATCTGTAACAATTTGGTTTTAAATGGAATCCAAGATACATGAACCCTCCTTCAAAGTCCAAAGATGAGATAGGAAGTAGATCCTTTATCTGAGCATGCAAAGCTTTTGAAAAATTGTTGGCAAGGAGGAAATATGTTGATAGGTTGATCTCCATGACAGTTTCTTTTCAGAAGGTTGCTAAGATTTCTTTTAGAACCTGAAATTCTTCCATTTTTCCTACACCAAAGAGAAGGACATCTTCTACAAAAAGAAGGTGTGTAATAAACTCAAGAGAGGTGAATTTAACTCCTTTATGTCTTCCCCGACATTTGGTTTCTTTCAAGATAGCACTAAGTCCTTCTAGCATGAGAAGGAACATGAAGGGAGATAATAGACACCCTTGAAAAAGACCTTGGGAGGCCCTGAAGAAGGATGAAAGAGAGCCATTTATAAGGATAACAAAGGAGATTGATAGGATGCATCCCATAACCCAATTGACAATGTTTAGGTTTATCCCAAGCTGAAGCATAATAATTTTGAGATAACCCAACTTACTTTTTTGAAAGCCTTGGAGAGGTATATCTTGAGCACACCAACCAAGAGTTTATCAATTTTAATGGAGTGAAGAGCTTCTTGGGTAAATGACTATAGCCTCATGGATTTATCAATTTCGAAGAAATCCAAATTGCTCTTCAGAAATGAGGATTTCCAGCATAGGATTCAACCTATTTGCAATAATTTTGTGATATATGTATAGATAACATTGCATAGGGAGACTGGTCTGAAGTCCGCAAAGGTGGAGGTGATTTTTTTTTTAGGGAATCAATGCTATGATTGTGGAGTTCAGTGCCCCCAACACTTTTCCTACCCTTTTCGATTCCTAAGAAACCTTTAGCAAATCTTCCTTCAGTAGGTCATAGAGTCCAAGAAAAAACTCCTATGAGAGTCTGTCCAATCTAAGGCTCTTACCATTTTTGAAAGATTTTAGAGTCGAAAGGATTTATTCACTTGTTATTTTTGCTTCCATGAAGTTGTTCATTTCCTCAGATATCAGGGAGGGAAACAAACTGAGGACTTGCATTATTTCTTCTATATGACAGCCTGCAAGTTCTTTGAAAAGCGAGCCAAAAAAGTGAACTCCTATTGTTTCCTTTTCTTTGAAAGAATTAACCATTTTCCCATCCTGGTTCTTTATTTGCTAGATTGTGTTTTGTTGTTTGTGATAATTTGCAAACTGATGGAAGAATTTTGTGTTTTGATCTTTGCTAGATCTAGATGGCTCAACTTTTTAGATGCCAAGCCATTTCCTCTTTCTCTAGCAGATTCTGTCAAGTGGCCTCTAACTCCTGAAGAGACCACTTTTCCTCTTCCAAAAAGACTCTAACCCGATTTCCTTCAAAAAGTGAATTAATTTTTGTTCAATTTCCTTGAGTAAGGCCTAGGATTTTTATTTGAAGGTCATAGCCCAATATTTGATGGATTTCTTCAATTTTTTAAGATCGACCACAAATTTATGCATGGCTATGGAGTTAGATACTGGGTATATGTGAGTCCAAGTTGATACAATTAAATTTTTAAAGTCCTCCTCCAAGAGCCAGGCGTGGTTGAACTTGAAGGGGCTAGTAGATTTTACATCTTCTTTCTCTACCTGCAAGAGGATGAGAATGTGATACTATAGGCCACTAGATCCAACCCAATATTTTCAAATCCTATTTGTCATCAAGTATTCGGAAATTAAAAAAAGGTCGAGGCATTTCCCTATCATCCCTCTGGTGACCATTTCTCCAAGTAAGAATTAATTTGATTGATTATGGATCGATTAGGTGGAGCTATTTGAAGAGGTGCATAAAAAAATAACTTATAGGATCTAGCCTTGTATGCTCTCCCTAAACTTCCCGCAGAGAGAGGGTTAGATTAAGATCACCACTCAAGACGATATTTCTTGCCTCTAGGACTCCTAACTCGGTTAAGGCCTCCTAGAAAGTCTTTTGATCTGCATAGGGCCTATAAAAATTTACAAAATTCTGAGAAAGATCTAATCTTTTAGCTCTATTTCTACCACAATTACAAAAGGTAGAGAGAGTGTGGCCTTTGCTACTAGACCCGGTCTCCAAGTTGTGACCAATCCACCCGACTGACCATTTTCATCCAGAGAGGAGAAGGACCAATCTCTCAACCAAGGGGACAAGGAGGCTATGGACTTTCCCCCCATGGACATTGTCTCTTGAATAAAAAGTATGTCTAGATGATGGGCTCTAATGAGCCTTTTTAGGGCTAGCACTTTGTGGGCACCCCCAACCCATGAGCATTAAAATAAAGCCAGATCATGGGGAGCCCTTACGCTGATATTTCCCTACCCTAAGGGCCCAATCAATGGTAGCTTGTCGATCGTTTGTTATTTATTTTATGGCATGTTATTGGGAAATAGATAGATTAGATTTCTTTCCCATCGTGAATGTCTAGGGTCTGTTCGAAGCTAGGACACCCTCGATGGTTATGGAGTCCTTTGGTTTGGATTTAGACCTGATATCACATAATGACTTGTATGGGAGGAGGAAGCCTTGCCTAAGGAGCCCTTATTTGAGACATAAATTTGGGGTTTTGGAATGTCTAGGAGAGGTGACTCAAGTTGGGGTGAAGGATCGAGAGGAGAAATTGACATTCTATCTAAGGAGGAAGAAGGAATTGGCACTTCTGAAGAGAGAAAGGGATGAGTTGTTTGATTCACCAAAGGACACTCCAAGAAATTCAAAGAAGTGAACAAGACATGAGCAAGATCAGACTTACTAGAACAAAGAGTATCCAGGATATCAAGTATCCCACTTAGCTTTCCACCTTTGTTTGTGTCAACTATCTCATAGCCTTTTTTGACATTGGCAAAGGAGCCTACAAGAGGAGTCTTTGTGACATCCAAATTTTCCATGAAATTCGACATTGGAGGACTATTTTCCTTGTCTTTCCAAATGAATTTCCTGAAAGGGGTGGAAGAGTGATTTTTCAAATAGTTAGCTTGGACATGTCCCACCTTATGGCAGACATGGTATCGAAAAAGAAATCTCCAATATCCAATACATTGGACCTAGGCATTATTTCCATAGACTAGATCCAATTATTCCAACAACTTGTCTCACAAGTCAACCTTCATAAGTATCCATGCCCATCGTCGGTTAGCTTTATGCTCCCACTCTTCTTTCAAGCCATCAAACATCCATATCTTGTTCCCAATAAATTCAAATACTTCTTTATTCCAAAAAACTAATTGTAGGAAGGGGAGGATGGCCCAAACAATTTGAGTAGTGACAGGTTCCCTTCACCGGTCAAATTCCACACCCACTCCTTAAGAACAAAGCCCAAGGCTCCCCACTTCTAGAGTTTCTCATAAATATGACTCGCATCCTCCTTGCGATGAAAAATAAATCAGATCCAACCCTAAACCAAGGTATGAAAGGTCAGAATGGATCCTAAAAGTGGAGCCCAATTCTCTTCAACCCTGCAGAGTCATAGGCCTAAATGTCTTCCCATAGAAGCACCCCACCAAAACCTTGTCCTTAAGTACCGCCACATCATTTAGCTTCACGTCCTTGCCAACCATCATTTTTATTTTTTCCTTCTTCGAACAAATGGACCAAGGATTTGTTCCAAGTTCAGGAGGCTCGAGTTTCTTAGAATTATTTCCACCTACTTAATCAAATATGGAGGAACTCGACTTTGTTATCTCTGGTAAGTTGAATATATGAGCTTCTTTTTTTAATGTTCTAAAACCCAATCAAAGCTGGATCATACTAAGTAAATGCATTTGCATGGGTCATTTTCCCGTTACCTTGCTTGGGAGGGCATGCATCCTTTAGGATAGACTTAGGAGTGACAATTAAGTTGTCAGGTGTTAAGGCTAGTTGTTCGAATTCCGAATGAAACAGGCTATAGACGGAATACATTTTAAATCCCTGAACTCTCTATCTATCTAGAAAATTGAAATCGAGCATGGGTCTGATTTGCCATAATCCACCTCATCTAGCTCCATAATTATGGAAGGTGTGAGTTCCCAATAATTCATTGTGGGTGGGATCTGT
>ML793916.1:208908-239493 GCA_009831015.1 Picea engelmannii
TTCATGAATATTAATAATAATTCATGTGCATTTAGTTCTCACACTTAATCAATTTCTTTTCCATGAATATTAATAATAATTCATGTGTACTTGGTATTTTTCCCTTCATGTAATATATCCCTCCTCCACATTGACTAGGGATTTTGACATAGGTTATCCATGGTGTCAAGGTGTATGAAACACTTATATGACACTTTACGACACTTAGGGTGAGGTACCTAGGTGTGAAAATTTCATGTGTAACAATCACCATCTTCTTTCCATTACCATACTCAGAGGCAAATCAATGGAGAGATCCTATTCAACCCAATCTCGTTCACATTCCCATTTAAGTTATCTCTTTGATTTTCATCACCATTTCACATGCATGGCGTCTTCAATAGAAAATAATCTTCATACATTCTTCTTATTTTGTGTGCAGGCTTGTGCGTAGTAGGGAAGAACTCATGAGCATACATGAGCAATCATTCCACTTTCATATCTTACTTATTCTCTTGATCTCTCATATCTTTCAAATTCAAATTACCTTGATTCAAGTCATACGACAATATAACCAAAATGTTGTAGTCCAAGTATTAAAGGAATGCATTCAATAAGAGAGCTACAATATAGTAAGAATATTAGGAACACACACATAACTCAATAAAGAAGAGAAATATTTGGGAAGGTTAACCAACCACTTTTGTATTCCTTCTTCAAGAGTATTTATACATTGGAAGAATGGTTGGAACGGTCATACCTGCTACAAATAATCATTTGTTATGTTATTTTATGCGTTTATCCCTTTATTACATATATATTTACTTAATGTCTTATTTCTAATGCATGGTATGTGATTACTATTACAAGGGCCTAAGAGGCCTCCCAAGACTATCCATGAAAGAGGGGACCTCATGCCTGACACATTCATTGATAACCTAGTTAATGAATAGGGTAGGTAAGTTGTCTTTGGGGAAATATTGTTTAGATAATGGAAATCAATACAAACACATATAGTTCCTTGATATTTATCTATAGGGACAAGGTTGGATACCAATGATGTGTATGTGATTGGGTAAACAAAACCATCTTTATGGAGTTTGTCAATCTCGGTTTTGATGGCCATGTCTTTGGAGGGGTGAAGGGGCCTGTGCTTTTTCTATATAGGGGATGCATCTAGCCATGTGTTGATATGATTTTCAATAATGTATTGATCAATTCCATGGATTTCAATGTATGACTAAGAAAACATTTCATGAAAATCCTAGAAGAGAGATTTGTATCTCACCACCTCTTTAGGGGAACACATTGCTCTAAGGAGGATGTCCTCCTCTATGCCTAGTGTCACTGAGATATCCACTTTGATAGTGGGGGGAATTTCAGCCATATTACCCTCTTCAAAATCATCTGGGCATGGGATCAAGTGTTTGAACTAATCGATATGTTCATGGGGTATGAAATGTTTGGATTCAACAGTGCACACTCTTGATGAGGGGATAGGTTGGATTGTTTCACGGGGGAGGAAGAAAGACCAATGATGCATTTCATCCCATGGGTAATCAAGTGTCACCGTCGTCTCTAAATTGTCCTCATCGAAGTGGAAGAATTGGAGAGGAGAGGCAAGAGTAGCTTGAGAGGAATGGGTTTGTATGAATGAATTCTAGGTATCATACATATCGCATGTTTGTCATACACCATTAAGTGTTGATGGGACTAATAATGTTGAGACAATGAAAATAGAGTGAGATTATGGCCATAGGGAACTTGTAGTCTTTCTCAGGTGTAGTGGGAAAGTGTCTATACCTAAGGGAAATGAATGGTTGTTGCAATATATAGAACCAAATGATGTGGAGATGTGATATATGGTAGCATGTCATTGGCTCCTTAGGGGAGAATAATCTCTTGTGAAGGTTGTTCTAGTGAGATGGCTAGGGTAGGAGGTGGTAACGATGCCTAATGGATCACTTGGGAGGGGGGGTGGGGGGGAGGTGGGTGGTAGGATGCTCATTGTTCCCTTGTTCGGGAGAGAGGTGTGAAGTTATTTGTGCTATTCCAAATGATGGATCCGATATTCAATTATTTGTGTGCATTAGAAGGTAAAATGGTCAAATTTACCAAAAATATTGCAAGGATGACTATTGCATGATCCAACTAACACAGATACATAATAAATGGTAGTGATTGGTCTAGGTTCATATACCTCTAGAGGTTGTAATATATGTTGAGGGTTGGTATTTGGTTGAGCTATGATAGTTTCCTAACAAATTGTGGTTAATGTTTTCCAAAACTGGGGTAGATATGAAGAATGGTGAGTGTAATAGCCATATGCTAAACATATGGCACATGGATGGTTTGTATGCAAATACTTGTTTCACCTAGGGGGATGGGGATTTACCTGTTAGAAAAACAGGATCGTGGAGAAATAAAATAAAACAAATGCAGAAATAAAACACAGAAGATACACAATATAATAGAGACATGGATATACGTGGTTCACCCAGTGTGGGCTATGTCCACTAGAGAAATTTCCAGGTCCTTCCTTTATTATTATCCAGCAAATGAAGCGATACAACCTACAACACACCCGATGTAACTTCCTCTTCTTCTCTCATAGTCTCCTCACTCAGAATACAATATTTGCAATGAATCATAGCTGCAATACATTTCCCTCATAAAAGAGGGTTTCCTTCTAGGGAAAAAAATCCTAACATGACTTCTACCGTCAGATTTGTGACCTTATAATAAATGATCCAGATTTACAATGAAATTACAATATACATTTACAAGGAAATTTTTCCTTTGAGGGCTTGCTTACCCCTAGACCCCGCAGGGGGGGTAACCCTGTTGTGAGGGAAATCTCCTTACAGACTAGAAAATAGGTTTATGCTTTGCATGCAGATATGACCAAGAGAAAATCTACTTTCTACCTTCGTCCCCAGACTTAAATCCTATTTCTTTTCAGTAAAACATGGCTAGATCAACCTACCTCGTTCCAGGCGTTTGATGTCGATCCCTTGTCGCACTTGACCACTTGTTCGCAACTCTCCTTTCCAATGATGACATGCATACAAGACAAGAAACAACTACACATGCATCTTACCTATAGACTAACAGGTTAGAAATTCAAACATGTACTTAAAAAATTATGAATAACTCATGAATTGGGACAGGAAAAGCATTTTCTTTATTACTTTGAATGAGTCAA
Source organism: Picea engelmannii (assembly GCA_009831015.1). NCBI lineage: Eukaryota > Viridiplantae > Streptophyta > Pinopsida > Pinales > Pinaceae > Picea > Picea engelmannii. The sequence goes on from ML793916.1 coordinate 212,093, forward strand.
CTTACAAAAAGTCGAGACCGGCCACCGCTCCATGAACCTGATCCTGGGCTCCTCTTCAACTGTCCTCCAACTTCTTTGCTTTGTCTCTCTTTTGGCATAAGGATGGCTAAAGGGTTGGGACAATGGGAATAGGCAAATGGGCAGAGTTTCTTTGCTATATTTTTCCTCTTCCAAATGGGACCCCTAGCCCTTCTTTTATAGGTTAGAAGAAGCTAGGTATTTGGACGAACCCTCAGCCATGCATGGCTGGGAGTTTCAGTTAACTCACCCATAGCTATGTGTTCCGTTGATAACTTTCCTTTTTTCGTGCTTTTTCGGTCCACGCAGGCTGCTTGAGGTCAGCTAGAATGTACACGCGTGCAGTAATGGAGTAGGGCACGTGGGCCTTTATAAAAGAGGATTTTTAAAGAGTTGTTCAACAGTGCTTTGGAAAAGAAGGGATCTGAGATGGCCTGATGCCAAGTAAGCATGTATGGTGAAATTTAGGGTTATAACAAATGCCCCCTAATGTGTGAGGTCAGAAGAGCATCTGATGGCTGAAATACATTACCAATATTTACTGATGTGCCGAACGATTGAGCCCAAGGATCAGGAACTGGGAGGTGTCATCTGCAAAAATAACAAATGTCTCACCGAGGCGGGCATACCCATGCTCAGAATAAAATAGAATCATGGCTACCAATCAAATACATTGTAGATCCATGTCATATCACTATATAAAGAGTAGTCGCAAACAATACACAGCGGAGCTACATCTCGAAATCAAAAAGATATACATATAGAGTATCCATCTTCTAGAAGCTGATACGACCTGATGGTTGGAGATGAGATCTTCAGAGCTCGAGCAACAACTTCAAAATATTCAAAACTCGGGTAGGAGTGTAATATGAGTGTATGACTGCACTACCCAGAGGTCTTCGACGGCTCGTCGGTCATGGACTAGATAATCTTGATGATCAGACTGAAGGCTTCGTTGATTTCGAACAAGGACTTGATTGGACATTCAGGATGGTCGGGTATGAGGGCAAGAGACAAATTGCAGAGGGGCCAACTCAGGCTTGGTGACAAACTTCCCTTGGACAATAGCGTGACAAATGATGAGACTCGGGTAGCATGGCTTTAATCATAAGTCTACGAAGCAGGAGGCAACACAAACTCTCTATATGTTTGGAAGGATAACCAAACGGTGGAGGACAAAACTCTATATAGCGAGAACAACTTCCTAAGGTCGTACTACATCCCATAGTTTGATGAACAAACAGACAGATGTGCTTTATCCAAGGGCGACTCATTATGCTGCCAATAAAGAAAACACTTTTCCCTTCCTCTTTTTGGGGTATATTTGATTTTTTTGTCTTTTTCAATAGTTTGGGGAAAAATAATAAAGGAATGTTACGTTATAATGGAGGAATGAGTATTGCAAACATACAAGTTCAAGGCACAAGGACAATACTGATGTTCTAGTAGAATGATACTCGGGCAAAATCCTCTGGGGGCCAAAGGTGTTAAGACGCAGAAGCAAACTATTACAAGGCTGGCGTATAAGGGATGCAAACGTGGTTAACAAAACACACAATGGTAACGAGCCCAGAGAAGTTAAGCTCGGTGGTTTTTCATAGTTAGAGAGTCTAAAAAAACATAAAAGGAGACTCCATTGGGGTACATTTTTCGAAGATAGTCTAGTCAGTTCGAAAAAGGGGTAAACTAGCACCGACAAGACGTCTATTCAATACCATTTTAATGAGTGTGACAAGGACAAGATCACTCGGCCATTTTTTCATTTTTAAGGAGTCTGAAAAAAGCTTAACTATGGACTCCATCAAGAATGTTCTTCTGTACCAGTTTAACGAGTGTGAAAGAATAATTTCACTCGACGATCTTTTCAATTTTAGGGAGTCTGAAAAGATCTTAACTATGGACTCCGTGGGGGTTCATTCTTCGTAAGTTTAGTCCCTCAGGCCCAAAAAAGGGATAAAATTATACCTAAGAGTACTCTTCTATAGAGATGAAGTTCCATAGAGTATACCTTTGTTCGTACAGTTGATCGTCCGGACCGAAAAAGGGGTAAACTACCGCCGGACAGACGTGACTTCAAATTTCAGTTTAACGAGCGTGAAAGGCCACAAGATCGCTCGGCAATCTTTTCATGTTTAAAGGGTCTGAAAAGGGCTTAAAAGAAGACCCGTTATTTTTTGGGAGTCCTGAGGGTGAGGTCAAGAGTGAAGAATAATCATGCAAATGAGGTTGAAACTCGTACTCAGGAAGAACTACAAGGACTCCCGAGCCTACAGTGTTTTAGAGATAGCATGAATACCATAATGCAACCAGGATCTACCTAGGGCATCCATGTTCCGGTAAGCTCTACCACCAAGTTGCAACACTTCTAAAGCAGAGATGATGGTTTCGTGTCACAGCCTGATGGGATAGATCCTATGGCAAAGGAAAAAGACAACGAGATACAAAAATCAGGGTAGAAACCTAACCTATATGTTCAAGTTGATCGTAAAAAAAAAATTCCACAGACCGTCGAAAAATACTCAAAACTCAAAAAAAATTGTCCCAATACCCGATAAAATCCCTCCTAAATAACTCCTGAATCACTCTAAATGATTTTTGGTATAAAGAAAATGATAAGGGAGGCCAAAAAAGTGACAAAAAGAGGCCAAAAAGTCTATAAATAGAAGTTGGCAGCTCATTATCACCATTGTTGATTTGGAAATTGACTCTGGAGCCAAAAGACCCCATTTGATTAAAGTGGTGATTCCGGGAGCTACAGTGGACGAAACGAACTTCTGTCTGGACCAAGTAAGTACAAACTCCCTTATCTTGCATTTTATGTCTTTATTTATGCATTGGGTTTCATTTTTTAGGGGGGCGTCGACCTTTAAAAGGTCGGCCCTAGGTCCATGCGGGTTGTCTCAGGACAGGCTACGTGTACATTCGGGCAGAGTAAACTCTGCCCGCATGTACACGCGACTGTTGCCAATATAGCACGCGTGGGACCCCTTATTGAATGCTAAAGACACAAAAAGCAAGGATTTAACTCTCCTAAACCTTTTGTTTTGCAGGATGTATGTCCATTGGAGAGAAAGAGAGCATGAAGAGGTGAATGAGTTGGTCGGGGAAGACCCCAATGTTGTGGCTACTTTGATGAAGTGTGGGTTACTCAAATTTTTTCTATGTCCTTTCATGCGGGCACAACCTAGGCTACTGAATGCCTTGGTTGACTATTGGCATCCGGATGCAGAGACATTCATGTTAGAGGGGCAGCCATTGGTGCCCACGGTTGAGGACATTTGCTTTTTGACTGGCCTCTCTAGGAGAGGGGAACCAGTCAATTTCTAGACTTTTCCTGGAGGGCCGCATAACATAGTGGAATTGATAGGCCTATATTGTGCAGCTGATACGGACCGCGTGAGCATGCAAGTGCCTATAAGCAATATCACTAACCTATCGCTACAGGCGATAGTATTGCTTATTGGGTGAATTACTGGTTCTGCGGCTCTACATCAGGCGTCCTGTGCATAGATGAACTGTGCTATCCAGTGCTTGAATGCACGAGTTTTTTATTGGAGTACCACTTTGCTTGAGTGCATAAAGAGGCAGTTGACAGATTGTCGTTTGCAGACACATAGGAACTTCGGTTTCGGAACCATTCTGTGTTCGTTCTTTTTTGAAAGAGTTATGAGCTTTAGTCCTCGAGTAGTGGTACGAGGACACTAGGCCTCTCTTCCTGCTGTGTGTAGATGGGCAGTACTACTGCCACAACAGGGTGGTGGAAGGACCAATGAGTCCTTCGATGATGACTTTTTTGCATGGCTGTCATGACAAATACCGGTTATAGAGGACTACCCCTATGCTAGGATTGATTTTGCGAGAGATCCGGAGATACCAGTACCTCCTGGTGAGGTGCGAGGGGAGATGGGTAAGTCTCCACCTTTGTAGTTTTTTTGTTGTATATGTAATTTTTATATTGTTTTGTTATATATATCATTTTTTTGTTATGCCAGAGTATTTGACGGATATATGTTCATTGTGTGCAGATGTGGGACCAGTGTGACCCACTGACTATGCGAGGAACAGGCATCGTCCTCGGCCAGGGGTCGCACCTACTGCCGCCGGGGGATTAGCAGTAGCAGGAGATCTTCCAGTTGGGGAGGATGAGAGGGTACTGAGATGGGTTGAGCGTAACTTCATTGCGCTCACTCGCATGGTCCCGATGGCAGAGATTGAGGACCTGCCACCATCTATGCAACCTCATGTAGTGGGGGCACCACGGACGTGGATCCGATTGTTTCGGCGCTTAGCCAATGTTGTGGACCAGTATAACAAGGCCCACAGGCCCTGAATTTAGCTAGACATTTTTACGTGCCACGAGCACTACTTGTATATATTTTTTTGAGGGCATAAGCCCTGTGACTCATTATCGGTCCTATTTTTTGAGACACTTGCGTTCGCTTATCTACTCTGGTTACTTTATGATATTATATATGTTTTTTTGGTCTTTTGTGTCTTATGGATCATGTGTGAAAAAATGTATTTACATGCTTATGTCAATGTTATTTCATATGTGTGCAAGATGCCAATCTAAAATTTGATTAGCTAGAGTATCTGTAACTTGATTTAACCTCCTAGGAACATGAAAATAAGTAATATAATGAAAGTTTCGTTCTAAGAGACGTACCCTAAGGAATCATCGGTGTAAAGTTGGATCATGAACCTGGTACACTTTGTTTAACTGAGACACAACCAGTTGAGCGTCGATATAAACCCGGAGATGAGAGATACCCAATGACAAAGCGTAACGAAGTAACTCAATAACTGCGCTATACTCGACAACATTATTTGTGGTGTCACCTAAGCATATCCCTCTGAAAGATAATAACTGGCCTTGAGGTGTAAATATTACCCAAGTTGCGGAGGCAAGCTTCCGAGTGTGCTAACTAGCACTGTCTGCATACCCAACGAACACCTTGGAATCACTTGACATCTGCCACAGTGACGAAAGATAGTATCAACGACACATCCATAATACTAAAAGAAACTAAAAAGTAATAATACAAAGACTATACATATGTTACAAAAGGTTACCCACAGTGACCTGCCTATGAGTAATACTTCTTGAGGTAGAGCCCATTTCTAGGCTCCGCCAAAGCATTCCCTTCAAAATCAACCAGACGATAAGCACCCTTTTTTAAAACCTGTTTTATGATGAAGGGTCCGAACCACATGGTTTTGAATTTTCCTGCCCCCAAGGGGTCCTTATCTTGGTCGTAGACCAGGACAAGGTCACCTTCATAGAAAACCCGAGGACGAACGGACCTATCATACTGACACTTGACCTTATGTTTGTGAGCCTCGTTGGCCAGGGATGCATCACGATGCTGTTCATTGAGTTGCTCAAGGTATACTAACATTTCTTCAAGTGGAAAAGTGTTGGGCAATAATTGTACTGCCAACTTTAGAGACGGGATCTAACATTCGATGGGAAAGACTGCCTCCAACCCATAAACGAGTTGAAAAGGTGAAAATCCAGTTGCAATCTTAACAAATGTTTGGTAAGCCCATAATGTCGAGTATAACATCAAATGCCAATTTGACTTGGCTGAGTTGATAGTTCGTTGTAAAATAGTCTTAAGAGTTTTGTTTACAGCTTCCATCTGCCCATTTGCTTGGGGGTAGTAGGGTGATGAATGTTCTTGTCGTAACCCAATATTTGATGTTAAATCGGTCATCATTTGGTTCTAAAAGTGACTGCCATGGTCAGTGACAATCTCCTTCGGGATGCCGAACCTTGCTATTATCTGATTGAATAAAAATAGAGTTGCAGTCTATCCATCATCTTTAAATGTTGGCATAGCTTCGACACACTTTTTGAAGTAGTCTACAGCTACGATGATATAGCGGTGCCCCCTTGCTGAAGGAGGGTTGCAAGTAGTGTAATCAATCCCCCACTTGGTGAAGGGACCAACGGTGATGATAGGAAACATGGGAGCGGGATGTGCCCTCATCTTCCGAGAGAAGATTTGGCACGGATGGCACTTCTTGACCGATTCGATACAATCTTTGATAAGTGTCGGCCAAAAGTAACATGCACATAGAATCTTTTGGGTTGTTTCCAACCTAGACAAATGACCGCCACAAGCTCCGGTATGGAAATCGTTAAGCATGATAACTTCTTCCTCATGAGTAAAACATCGGTGTAGGATGCAATCTACACCTCTCCAATACAATGTATCTTCGAGTATGAGATAATTCTTAGCCTGATAGCGTATACGTCGACGCTCATCGCGAGAAGCAGTGGTGGGGCACTTCAAAGTCTGGAGATAGATAAGTATATCTCCATACCATGGATCTGAAGATGTGATAAAAAACATATCTCCCTGGATAGGCGATTCTTCAGGCACAACGTCACCTGGCTCAACCGGAAGTTCTGAAATAAGTTCTGCGAAGACTAGTGACTTTTTGGACTTTGTTGAAACGAAGTCTGAGTCAAACTCTTGGAGGATGACTATCCATCTATTGATTTTTCCGCCTATTACCCGTCATGTCAACATGTACTGGAATGGATTCACGACAGCAATGACGGTGGTCTTTCGAAACAGAACATAATGACGGAACCGTTGAACAGCATGAACTGCTGCTAATGCAAGTTTTTCGATGTGAGAATAATTAAGTTCCGGTCCTACGAGGCCTCGTCTTAGGTAATAGATCATGTATTCTGCGAACAAGTCATCTTCCTGAACTAAAACCATGTCAATCGTTGAATCTGCTGCAACTAGATATAATAAGAAATCTTTGTTATAGTTCGGTGGCCGGAGCAGAGGGGCAGTTGTGAGGGCATGTTTCAATGCATCGAAAGAGTGTTGAGCTGCATCGTCCGAGTAAAAGGGAACGTCTTTCTTCAATAAGCGCATAAAGCCCTTGGTGATTTTGGCATAGTTGGCGATGAAGCATCGTAAAAAGTTTGCCTTGCCTTGTAGACTCTGAAGTTGAAGGATTGTACGTGGGGGGGGAAACTGAATTATTGCCTCAACCTTGAGAGGATCGACCATGATCCCTATTGTTGACACTATGAAACCTAACAATCGTCCTGATGTTACGCATAAGTTTCACTTGTTTGGATTCAGACGAATCCGAAAGTAGCGACAACGTTCAAAGATAAGTTAGAGGTGTGTGGGATGATCCATTCTCTTGAGAGATCGTGATGCTAAATCATCTATATAGGCCTCGACTATATGATTGAGGTCATGAAAAGAAAAATACATGGCCCGTTGAAAGGTGGCTCCATCATTTTTGAGACCAAAAGGCATTTTACGATATGCGAATGTACCCCATGGGCAGATGAATGTCATTTTGTGTTGGTCTTTGGGTTTGATTTGGATTTGATTATATCCCGAAAAATTGTCCATGAAAGAAAAGGCTTCGCAACCCGCACATTCATCAATGATCTGATCGATGAACGATGTGGGAAAATTATCTTTGGGACATGCCTTGTTCAAATCATGGAAGTCGGTGCATACACGAATCGTGCCTTGTTTTTTATTGACCAGCACGAGGTTTGACACCCATTGGGTCAAATGGATCGGATAAATAAACCCGGCTTTTAGCAATTTCTCAACCTCAACCTTAATGGTTGTTGATTTCTTAGGATTAACTGGATGAATCTTCTGTCGAACCGGCTTGGCATCAGGATACATTGTAATTTCATGTTCAACTATTCTTGGATCAATGCCTAGCATTTCCTCATAAGACCAGGCAAAAACATCGCGGAATTCTTTGAAAATATCTGTGTAGATTTGAATCTCTTCGGGGGAGCAATCCACTCTGACGAAGAAATTCTCCATGATGCCAGGGTTTCAGGAGATATTGATCGGTAAGGTTTCAGCGATAGTTTCCATATTACCCTCAGCATAAAACTCATGTGTAGCTAAGGGATTAATAGGACAAGACCGTTCTCCCATCATGGTCACGGTGAATTCTCTCGCTTCAATTCAGCTTAACTCTGGGAGGAAGTATGATCGGTGATGAATATCTTCCCAGGGTTTATCCGGACTAGTCATTGTTTCAATTATTGCTTCATCAGAGGGCAAGACTAAGTCCAATGAATCAGTGTGAACGAGAGAATCCTGAGCCCAAACGGGCTCTAAAAGTGGATCTAACTCTTGTGCAGGAGCTGGATCAGTGTGGGATGAAGTTTGTTGGACTAAAGAGTACGCTACTTCAGCTACGGATAAGGGCATGGACATGCCTGGGTGTCCTGTCTCATCCATCGTGGCCGATGGGGAAGGAAGGGTCCACGGATCGTCGAAGTAAGTCGTGCGGAACGACGAAACTTGAAAAATATCAACCTTATGGTGATTGGATATAAACTTGATATCGCCTTGAGGGGGCGGGTAATTGAAGGTACCCATCAAAGATGGACACAAACCAACCCCTACGTTGATGACACCTGGTTGAGGATTATCTATCATCGGGACCGTGGATGCCCCCAAAGCAGGGTCAGGTCTGGAGAAGGACAATTGATCGATGGTCACTATTAGGCCCTTGTGTGGAAACAACAAGACCCGAAAAACTGTAGCAACCACAGCTTGCATGGCATAAGTCCAAATCCTTCCTAACAAGAGGTTATAGTCGAGGGGAGCATCAACTACCTCTACTTCGACACACACGGTCTTCCCTCCTAACGGCACAGGAAAATAAGGAACGATACCATGTGGCCGGAACGAATGACCGTCAAAAGCGGTGAGGAGAGTAGGTGACAGAGACAAAACGGGTTGGCCAATGGCCTTCCAACATGCCAACGACATAACGCATGTCGAGGCTCCCTCATCAACCACCATGCGGAAAATATTCCGAGTAAAATTTTTCGTGGGATAAGCCACTACTATCTGAAACGCTACGTGGTAAGGTAGATGAGGTTTTAAGTCGGTTGTATCCAGCATGATTGTACCCGGATTATAAGTCTTGGTAGATCCTAAAGCAGTTAACAAGGATTTCCTCTAGGAAGGGCAGCTTTGGAGGACCTCCAAAGCAGACATCGCACAAGGGGTTTGTGATAAATCCTCCACCATAGAGTAGTTTTGGGTGGCCCTTGCGTTTGGGTTATGAGAAGGATTTTTAAATGCACATTTGGGAATGCATGTCATTGTTTCTCCCAATGTTTTCTCAATCTATAGAGGAAGAGATGGGAGGTCATCTTCTTTACCCTTCTCAGAAGTGTTTGGTTTACTATAGTTGTGCGCTCTAGTCGATATAAAAGAGTCACCCCTAACCATATATACGTTCGCGGATGCGGGGTTGTTCAGAGGCGGACAGGGTTCCTGGATGCCCCCTTTGGTGCTTTTAGAGGCTTGAGTTAGATTTTGCCCATGATGAAATGGATTAGTCAACACATCCTGTTGTTGCTACGTCACAAACTTTTGGGCCTCTGCAAGTCGAGGATAGAGATGGGTCAGGTGGTCTTTCGCGCACAATTTGCATGGATACCTCGCCTTCCATTTTTCAGTGTTGTCCCCGCCATCATTATCGGTAGGTTTTTTATCCCCCTTACCCTTCTTTCGTTGTTTTTTCTTTCCTTCAGGCTACTGGGTGGCCTTTGGGTTAGTCGATTGCACTGTATGTACCTCCGACATTTGGGTAGGGGGAGCAGCCAAAGAAGTAGTTTGTCTAGCCAATGTGTGTTGTATAGATAACTATTGCAACTGCTTCGTTAATTGCTCAGTGGGCTTTGTGTGTGCTAAACCAATAATACCATCAGCATGTGGTCCAACTCTCTATCTATTTTTATCCAGTATTGAGCGTGGCGCATCTGGAAAGATGTTGTATAATAAACCGAACTGAGAATATATGAGCTCAAATTGTTGAGCTCTCATAATGGCGTCTTCTTTGGAGAATACACCCGACGTCGCAACATCTTTGGATAACTACGGGACTAAAGACTTAAGGAACCACTCAAGCAGGAATGTTGGTGGGATTGGCACTTTGATTAGACTCTTCGGACGTCTCCATTCTCAAATGTGATCAGAGATATGGTCCGTTGTAGTCTATTCAAAATTGGCCAGCAGCTCAGTGCTAGCATCGTATCTCACAGGCAACTGGAAATGGTTTAGGAAATCCATTTCCAGCTCACCGAAGGAAGAGTATCTTGAGTGATCGAGCTCAATGTACCATTTTGTGGCACTCCCAATGAGAGTACATTGAAACAATTGCAACTGTACGGAGTCATATTTTAATGAGTTAGATGAGCACCAAAGATGGAAGGTAGTCACGTGATCACCTGGATCTTCGTTAGGCTTGGCTTTGAACTTTGAAATGTCCGAAGGAAAATTCGTCGGCATAGGAGGCCAACGCAGATCGTGACGAATGGGGTCATTCAACAACCTTGTCAAATCTGGCAAGTGCAAAGTCGCCAAGAAAGGTAGTTTGGGTTGTTGGTGATAACCTAGGAAAAAGGGGCTTGGATTTTGACTGGCACCAGGTTGCCAGGAAAAGTTTGGCTGCTGGCCTGGATTCTGGTAGAAACCAGGGCCCTGGCCAACATATGGATTTTGCATATGTGGAGACATCATCGACTGATTTCCCAAATATGACATAGATGGTTGGGCATGCATTATATTCGAAGGACTCTGGGAAGGGTTGCCCCATGTTGTTCCCGTGGGGATGGGAATAGTAGTTTGTCCGGGGTTCCATTGATTGTGGAAAGAATTACCCTAGATCGACATTTCGGATGAGAGAATGGATCCCTGCCCAGAATTCCAAGGTCCTGATGCGGAGGAAGTTCCTAGGTTTTCCCCCTTTGTAGGAATAGTACCCTGCATAGGAATAGATTGTCCAAAACTAGGATTGCCCCCAGTCGGGAAAGCGGCTGAAGAGAAGGCATTGTTGCCAAACGTTTCGGCCAAAGAAAACGGTGTCGAACCTACTGGCATGTTATGCGAAGGTGGTCCTTGAATCCCTGCTCCAAATAAACAATGGTATATAGGTTGCCCGACGGACTGCTGATGTGAGTCACCGAGTGAAGGGGACGAAGGAGGGATATGACCTCCTCTGTAAGGGAAAGCATTAAAAGGAGCAGGAGTGCCCCCTATGTGACCTTGTAGAGGAGTGCTAGAGCTCCCTGCCCCAAGCCCCGAAGTCTGTAAAGTGGAGTAGGAAAGTACAGGACTTGTACCCAAACTAGGCATCCCGTATGAGAATAGAGGGCCTGTTGCACTTGGTGTGAAAGGGGTTGTGGACGCTGCCAAAGATGGGATCGGACCACTGTGCGATGTAGACACGGTCGAGACCATGGTGGCTTGACTGATGACGGTGGGTTAGGAGGTGAAAACTCTCCTGTGGTGACAACTGTAGTGGGAATGGAAGAATTCCTAGAGGGAGTAATAGCATTTGTTTCCATTGATGTGTGCAACACTGTCTGGCGCTCGTAAAATTGGATTGGTACGATGAAAGGTGCCAAGAAATCAGTGGTTGGGGTTTCAACCGGGCCAAGAGAATGTGCTTCAAGGTCCAAAATGGTCGATTCCTCTGGGTGTTGGTCAGGCACAATTACTTGTAACCCGGTCACTTCAAAAGACCCTTGTTGGTCTAGCTTTCGCCTCAATGATGGCGGGGGTGGCTCCAGTGTAACTGGCGGCAGGCCAAGAATCCTTCGTGACTTGCAGAGCTCGTGATCCTCCACTGTGTGAGAAGATCAAAGACACTCTAAGGTAGTCTAAATGCTCAAAAGTAACACACACTAAAAAAGTCCCTAGACGATAAGACAAGCAAACACTAAATTTATTGGAAGGACAGTTACAACAACCAACACTAGAGCAACTTACCGGTGCAAGTGCAACTCGAACACGGAATCACCCTCCGAGTATACTCTGCAAAGCGTGGCCCAATGTCTGTCCTAGGTACCGTGGTATACCCCCGCAGTCACCTGTGTATGTACCTAAAATAGATAGGCAACTAGGTTGCCAGCGCGCAAACAGTCACCAGGCGGGTACAGTTGAAAGTCGGGTAGACCACAATGAGTAGGGTATCGAGCCCGAAACCTATCAAGGGTATCGATAGCAAGTGGTTCGAAAGACAACTAAGGACCTCGAACGGATTTGAGACCCACGAAGCCCCGTGGAAAATGTAATCAACGGAATCCCAAAACAAGCCCTCTATATGTGTTCTCCACTACGATTGGTCCAGCTTTGGAGGGGTTATCTCCGCTACCTTTGTTCACGGGACCTCGTGTTTATCCCCTGTGTTAGAGGGGGGTCCTGAATAAATTTCATGACACTGGACTTAGACACTCCCTAACTCAGACTCCAATGTTTGATTTTAAATGGCCTTGAAGAGTTTCCTCTCCAACCTAATCCAAGGCCCTAATCGTGAACTAGTTGGTGAACCCTACAAACATAAAAGTCTAGTAGATTTTAAATTTAGCGTTAATTTTATGGATTTGTCTTATGTCAAGGGGTATGAAAGTGAAACTGATGATGTGTAAAAGACGAAAGCAAAAAATGAATAAAAAAGCTGGAAACAAAACTTTTACTTAATGCAAAATTTCAACAACTTTTCAAAATAAATATTTTTTTAATTTTTTAAGATTTTGGACAGCAAACTCAAAAGAAATTTCACTTGACTACAAGCTACTTATGATCTAAGTAAACTGCAAAAACTTATGAAATAAATGACCTTTCCCTGGCTAATAATGCAGAAACACACTCTTCAACCAAACAAGAAAATGAAAAGAGATTTTTTTTTATTTATTTAAATGCTTGATAAATCAAAAAAGGAAAAATACCAACAAGCAAAAACCAAGAAAAACAATTCTGGCCTAATCGCAGATCGCAAAGAATCAGGTCAAAAATCACACACTAGCAATTTTTAAAAAACGACTCTCACACTTGTCTAAAAACCCTAAAAAAATCTTTTTTATGACAACTTTTAAATGAGAAAAAGCAAGCTAAGGGTAAGATTAATCCTAAGCTACAGACTGCTAAGACAAAGATTCAAACACCTGAGAGGTATAATTCTTATCAAGGGAAAGGATGATTTCCTTACCCTCAACAAAAAGTATCATGTACAAGCACGCAACTGTTAATCTAACAAAAAGCGTGTGAACGTGTGCTATATAGAGACAGAGGGCGTGTACACGTGGGTTAACCTTGTACAGGTCACATGTATATATAAACTCTAAGAAAAAATGAAAATAGACAACCCAAAACCAGGAAGACACCACTGATATTGATAACCAGGATCCCTTGAAGGCTTGGACACTCTTTTTAACAGAAAAAACAAATAATGTAAGGAAAAATGATAAAGCAAAAAGAATCTGAGATAAGACTGCAAACAACCAAGACTCAGAAAGAATTCCAGAAAACCCCTGAGAATGTCTGATTCTGACATGGAAGAGGATGATTGCCTCCAAAATTCTCTGGACTCTACACGGTACTGCTACTTCCTCAGCTAGCGTTCGCACGCGGGTTGTAAGAGAGTAGGGCGTGGTTACACACGTGCAGACCTTTTGTAGGCCACGTGTACCTCTGTGGGTCCCAACAAACACAGTCAAGCAAATCAGAGAAAGCTGGTATGGAAAACCAGACTCTCTGCTAGCTCAGACTTTTACAAAAACTAAAAAAAAACCAGCAAGAAAAACCAGTCTTTTTCTAAAAACTACCCAAAAACACATAAAATTCCTAATAACCCTAGAGATCTCCCCAGTATGGTCTCCAATTCTGTTGTGAGGGAAATCTCCTTATGGACTAGCAAATAGGGTTATTTTTTGCATGCAGATATGACCAAGAGAAAATCTACTTTCTACCTTCGTCCCTAGACTTAAATCCTATTTCTTTTCAGTAAAACATGGCTAGATCAACCTACCTCGTTCCAAGTGTTTGATTTTGATCCCTTGTCGCACTTGACCACTTGTTCGCAGTTCTCCTTTCCAATGCTGACCTTCATACAAGACAAGCAACAACTACACATGCATCTTACCTATAGACTAACAGGTTAGAAATTCAAACATGTACTTAACAAATTATGAATAACTCATGAATTGGGACGAGAAAAACATTTTCTTTATTACTTTGAATGAGTCAACTTACAAAAATTCGAGACCGGCCACCGCTCCGCGAAGCTGATCTTGGGCTTCTCTTCAATTGTCTTCCAACTTCTTTGCTTTGTCTCTCTTCTGGCGTAAGGATGGCTAAAGGGTTGGGACAATGGGAATAGGCAAATGGGCAGAGTTTCTTTGCTATATTTTTCCTCTTCCAAATGGGACCCCTAGCCCTTCTTTTATAGGTTAGAAGAATCTAGGTATTTGAACGAACCCTCGGCCATGCATGGCCGGGAGTTTTAGTTAACTCACCCAGAGCTGTGTGTTTCATTGGCAACTTTCATTTTTTCGTGCTTTTGTCAATCTATGCGGGTTGTTTGAGGCCAGCTAGCGTGTACATGCATGCAGTAATGGAGTAAGGTGTGTGGGCCTTTATAAAAGATGTTTTTTGAAGAGTTGTTCAGCAGTGCTTTGGCAAAGAAGGGATTTGAGATGGCCTGATCCCAGGTAAGCATGTATGGTGCAATTTAGGGTTATAACAAACCCCCCCTGCACTCCCCCACGTGGAGGAGTCTACATTCTTCCGGGGTGTAAAGTCTTCATGGGTTATAAACACGGCTGAAAACAAAGACCTATGAATCAGGAAGATAATTAGGCTCCACAACCAACAATCTCCCACTTGGAGGATGATCTCAACAACTCCATCGTTGTTGTATATGCTGGACTGTGATAATTCTTGGACCTGGAAAATTTCTCATCTTCCATGCTTGAAGACCAACTGAAACTGAGCAGGAACTCAATTTCTCCCTGGTTACTCCCTTTGTTAACATGCCTACAGGATTTTGGCTAGTGTGTATGTTTTCCAACTTCAAATGTCCATCTTCCAAGAAGGATCGTATGAAATGGTACTTGAGATGTATATTCTTAGTATTCAAATGGAAGGCTGAGTTCTTTGCAAGATGAATGGCACTCTCACTGTCATAGTACAACCTGTTATTCTCTTGTTTCTTTCCTAATTTCTCCATAAACCTCTGTAGCAACAACATACTCTGCCTCTGTAGCAGCAACATACTCTTCCTTTGTTGTTGAAAGAGAAACAACCTTTTGCAATTTCGAAATCCAACTTATTGGTGTTCCACCTATATTAAAAGAATACCTCGTGGTGCTCCTCCTGCTATCTTTATCACTTGCCATATATTAATCAACATATCCCAGTAGAACAGTGCCTGAACCTCCAAAACATAATGCATGAGTAGTAGTACCTCTCAAATACATGAGAATCCACTTTACTTCCTCCCAATGTTCTTTACCTAGGTTGTTCATATACCTTCTCACAACTCCCACTGCATGTGCAATATCTGGTCTTGTGCAAACTATCGCATACACCAAGTTGTCAACTACTAATGAATAAGGGACCCTGGACATGTATTCTATATCCTCATGTGTCTTGGGACACATTTCCTTAGTTAATTTGAAATGACTGGCCAAATGTGTACTAACTAGTTTTGCATTCTTCATTCTAAACCTCTCCAACACCTTCTCTATGTACTCACCCTAAGACAATGTCAATTTGATATTTTTCTTGTCTCTTGTTATTCTCATACCAAGGATTTTTTTTGCAACACCCAAATCCTTCATTGCAAAAGAATTAGATAATTTCTTCTTGAGCACATTTATATCTTGCATATTATAACCTGTAACAAGCATGTCATCTACATACAATAGAAACATAATATAGCTTCCATTTTCTAGTTTTTTAAAATAAACACAGTGATCAGAATGACATCTACTATAACCTTGTTTTGTCATAAACCCGTCAAACTTCAAATACCACTGCCTTGGAGCTTTCTTTAGTCCATACAATCTCTTCTTCAACCTTCATACCAAATTCTCCTTCCCTTTGACCTCATACACCTGTGGCTATTGCATATAAATCTCTTCCTCCAAATCCCTATGGAGAAAAGTTTTTTTTACATCTAACTGTTCAAGATGAAAATCTTCTACTGGAACAAGACTTAAAATAGTCCTAATTGAAGTCATTTTAACAACAGGAGAAAATATTTCATCAAAATCTATACCTTTCTTTTGTGCAAACCCCTTTACAACAAGTCTAGCCTTGTACCATTTTTTTTCTCCATCTTCTTCATTCAACTTGTAAACCCATTTATTCTGCAATGCTCTTTTACCTACAGGAAACTGAACCAAGTCCGAAGTTTGGTTATTTACCAAGGAATCCATGTCCTCTTTCATGCCTTGCTCCCACTTCTTTTTGGTGTCTACCTTGATTGCCTCTTCATAACATTCTGGTTCACCAAAATCAGTCAACCATAAATAATACAATGAAGGAGAGTATTGTTTAGGGGGTCTACCTAACCTGGTAGATCTTCTAACAACAGTTGCAGGAGTTTGAGGTACCTATTGATCTTGTTGTTGTACATTTTGATTTTCTTGTACTTTTGTATTTTCTTTTTCATTGATCTTATCAAGCACTGTGTATTCTAGTTTTTCTCTTTCATGTTTCTTTCCCTGCAGTTGATCTTTGTACATGACCTTCTCATTGAATATGACATATCTACTCCTAATGATTTTGTTATTTTCATAATCCCATAAGCGATAACCAAAATCATTAACACCGTATCCAATAAAGATACACTTCTTGGATTTTTCCTCAAGATTTGTTCTATTTTTTTTATCAATATGGATAAATGATTCACAACCGAAAGTCTTCAAAAAAGGATAGTTTACCTTTTTTCCTGTTCATGCCACCTATGGAATTATACCATCCAAAGAGCTTGAAGGTCCTTTGTTTATTAAGTAAACAACAATATCTACACCATATGCCCATAACTGTAAGGGCAAACCAACATGCAATCTCATACTCCTTGCACCCTCCATGATTGTCTTGTTCATTCTTTTTGACACACCATTTTCTTGTGGTGTTCCTGGAACTGTCTTCTCTCTACAAATCCCATGGTATGAACAATAATCATCAAAATAATTGTTGCAATATTCACCTTCATTGTCTAATCCAAGACACTTCAACCTTTTTCCTGTCTCGTTCTCAACCAAAGATTTCAATTTCTTAAAAGTATCAAAAACATCAGATTTTTGTCAAATGCAATAAACCCAAGTTTTTCTAGTTGCATCATCAATAAAAGTAACATAATAATGAGAGCCACCAAGATATGATACCTGAGCTAGTCCCCATACATCTGTATGCACAAGCTATAATCTTTCACTCTTATTTTCTTTTCCAACTCTGAGAAATATGACTCTCTTACGTTTTCCATAAACACAATGCTCACAGAAATCCAAATCAATTTGTTTAAGATATGGCAACAAATTTATTTTGTGAAGTATTTGCATCCCCTTCTCACTCATGTGTCCAAGCCTATGATTCCATAATGTTGTATCCACTCCTGTAGAAGATAAAGAGATAGAAGAGTCAGTATTACCAGTACATAAATACAATGTATGTACCTTCTCTCCTTTTGTTATCACCAATGATCATTTGGTGACCTTCCACACCTTATCTGTAAATATGGATATACAACCTTCACTTTCCAACTGCCCTGTTGAAATTAGATTTTTCCTTAGATCTTAAACATGTCTTACCTCTTTCAAAAACCATTGGTTTCCATTGCTTTGATTTATTTTTACCTTTCCCATTCCAACAATTTTTCATGGTGCTTCATCACCCAAATGAACCTATCTAAAATTACCTAGAACATAATCTAGAAAATGTTTCTGATGGGGTGTGGCATGAAATGAATCCCCTGAATCTACTACCCCAAGACTCATAAATATTATCTACAGAAAGAATCAAAGTATCTTGTAACACATCACATGTTACATTTGCTTCCTGATTTTTCTCTTGTTGTCCATCTATTTGTTTCTTTGGAGCTCTGCAGTATTTCTTCAGATGTCCTTTCTTCCCACAATTCCAACACTCTATCTTTCCCAGTCTCAATTTGGATCTGTTGTTCCTAGAATTCCCGCAATTTTCTGAGCCCTTTCCTCTATCCTTTTGTCTTCCCTTGTTCTCCATGTTCAACGCATTACCTGATGTCTCACCTGTGCTTTTTCATCACATTTCCTCACTAAGGATAACACAAACAACATCATCAAATTTTAAAGTGTTTGAACCAGAGACAAAGTTACTTATAGCCATGACCAAGCCATTCCAACTTTCTGGAAATGAGCACAAGATTAGAAGAGCCCCGACCTCATCATCAAAGTCCATTTTTATAGAACTTAATTGATTAGTAATCGTATTAAATTCATTTAAATGATCTGCAACAAACCCACCTTTTGACATATTCATATTAAATAATCTCTTCATTAGAAATACCTTATTGGACGATGAAGGTTTTTCCTACAATTTATCCAATGCGTCCATCATCTCCTTCATTGTCTTTTCTTTCGAAATATTGAAATCCATCAACGCTGTCAGGTTCAACTGTATTGTTCATAGAGCCTTTCTGTCAAGAATCTCCCATTCTTCGTCCTTCATGGTCATCGACTTCTTTTCTATTCCACCCAATGGTAGGAATAGATCCTTCTGATATAAATAATCTTCCATCAGCATCTTCCATAACTGGTAGTTTTGGTCGTTAAATTTCTCAACCCTAAACTTTCCATCTTCCGCCATTGCTCCCACTCGAACTAGGAACCCTCTTTTCCTACGAGTTACCTTTCACTTTGATACCAGTTGTTAGAAAAACAAGGTCGTGGAGAAATAAAATAAAACAAATGCGGAAATAAAACACAAAAGATACACAATACAATAGAGACACATATATATGTGGTTCACCCAATGTGGGCTACGTCCACCAGAGAAATTGTCAGGTCCTTCCTTTATTATTATGCATCAAATGAAGGGATACAACCTACAACACACTCATTGTGACGTCATCTTCCTCTCTCATAGTCTCCTCACTCAAAATACAATATTTGCAATACATTTCCCTCATAAAAGAGGGTTGCCTTCTAGGGAAAAAAACCCTAACATGACTTATACCGTCAGATCAGCGACCTTAAAATAAATGGTCTAGATTTACAATGAAATTACAATATACATTTACAAGGCATTTTTTCCTTCAGGGGTCCTCTTGCCCTCGGACCCCACAGGGGGGTTAACCCCCCCTGCACTCCCTTGCGTGGAGGAGTGTAGATTCTTCTGGGGTGTAAAGTCTTCATGGGGTATAAACACAAATGAAAACAAAGACCTCTGAATCAGGAAGACAATCATTCTCCAAAACCAACATTACCCTCGGCGGTGGGTTTGGGCAGTGATACTTCTACTTTAGGTGGGTGAAGAAGGTTCTTTAACTCTGGTAGCCCGGGGCATAGATTTGTGGCATGGATCTTGGCATCATAGAGAGCACATAGAAGAGGTACATGAGAAATGGTTTGGTTATTTCCCTTTGCTTTCTTGTTTTTTCCCCATATGGATTGTTGATTCTTGTTTTTGTTGGGGTGACAATTGGTTATATAGGGTGTAGAACTATGTGAGATGATGATTTTGGTTCTAGTGTGAGTGTTTGCGATCATAAGTACCACATAGGGATTCCCAAGGTGATACCTGGGAGGCTAAGTGTGGTCATCATTGGATGTCCCACAACTCGTGATGGTGGAAAGAAGAAGGGGATATGAGTGATGGGATTGGGTGGCTCATTGGTGGAAAATGTTTTTTCAAACTAGACAAGAAGCTTAGAATAAATTGGGTTGTATATGATACCACCTTTACTAATGAAATCATGCATACTTGGGATGAATAAATTGGTAGAACTTGAGGTGGTTCACTGTGATATGTATCGAGTAACACGTAATCTTTGAAGATCCCAGTGCCAATTTCAACGAATCACAAGGGATCATGGATTTCCCTTATGAGGGGGAGGATCTTGTCTAGGTTAGATGTTGGTCAGGTTTCATAGTGCATGAGATGATCTATGGTAATGACCTTCCAATTATGAGGGATCATCCGTGTGAAAAATTGATGAAGTGATGGCTTTCACAACATACACATAACTACAACCAAGGTGGATGTTGTAGTCTAAAGGTACAATTATGACCTTAGTGTCTATTAAGACATTTTTTCCCACTAACTCAATGGGGAACATTTTGGTAAAGGCCTTCTAGTTGGGATAATTGGCCATCTTAAGCCCTGAGGGTAATGGCGTAATGTGTGAGTTTTGGGGAGCCTAACTACTTCCATACCATGGTGGACATGATGAAAGTAGATTCTCCCTCACCTATAATGCATCGATGAATGGTATTTTTTCTAATTAAGATGGAGATTAGGAAATTCATGAAGGAGGGTAGTCGAGGGTCAAAGTTATCCAAATCGAAGGTGATGGTTATAGAATCAGAAGGATTGAATTCCCCCAACATCGATAGCGAAGACTTTCTTTGAGAAGGATAGGTTTGTACAATGTCAAGAGCTTACATGGTTGCAGATAATTGGGGAAAATTTTCAATGATGTTATAACTATGAGTGGCCCTTGCATGATGGTTAATAGTGGTACATTGTAGAGGCACCTTTGTGTTCATAAAAATAGGGTATTCCCACATAGGATGAACACCTTAAGAAATTGCTAGCACAACTAGATAAAAGATCATAACACCGGTTTTTTTATGTGGTTAAAACCCTCTAAGAGGGAAAAAATCCACAACCCTATCCAACGTGGCCACTTGAGGCAATTTTTTAAGTCAAAAGAAAAAAAAATTATATAACAATTCCTCACAATCGATCTTTAGCAAATGACCCTCCATGATTTTTAAATAGATATCATGGAACAATCGATCATTAAGCCACATATCAATAACCATTAGTATCTAGGAGAATATGAGCCATTGGATCACTTTATGTATAGAACATGTTGTAACCATCAGATTACATAACTACAAATGCATATTGATGCAATACTAAAGAAACACACTTTTACCTAAAGACATGTTAGACCAAGTTGATATTGACTAACTCCTAAGTGTCTAAATATCCTAACATCCCCCCTTAAGAACAACTTGGGATAAGATTGAAGGATCTACAAAGGTGACACAAATAGGAGAAGGAAGGAGCCACTATATCCTATCCCCCCTTAATGTCAACTTCTTGAACTCCTCGCATAGATCGAATTTTGGAAAACTTCGCTTCTATAAGAGACTTGGTGAAAATGTCTGCAACTTGATCATTTGTAGGGGAAAAGAGCACTTCAAGAATGCGATCATGAATGAGATTTCTGATGAAGTGCATTTGTAGCTCAATGTGTTTGTTGTGCTAATGTTGAATTGGATCTTTAGTGAGCTTAATGGCACTCTGATTATTGCACCAAAGGGTGGTCGCATGTTGCTGCTAGAATCCAAAATCTGAAAGGATCTATCAAATACATAAGGATTATTGACTTGCATTAACCGCTACTCGATACCCTAGTTCTATGGAAAAAAGAGAAAGAGTCTGTTGTTTCTTACAATCCCAAGTGACAGGTCCGGAACCAAGACTGAAAACATAACTTGTAGTATACTTTTGATCATCAAGGTCACCAACCCAATCAAAATTAGTGAAACCAACCAACAAAGGAATCCCCCCTGAACTATATTGTATCCAAAACTGAACTGTACCCTGGACATACTGAAGTATCCTCTTCGCTACTATATAATTTCTCTCATGGGGTGTTTACATATTATGGGAAATGAGACCAATAACAAAGGAAATATCAAGATGGTTATGAGTCAAATACAATGCCTACCAACTAACTAACGATACAAAGTGGAATCCACTTCAGGTGTAGTATAGGTGGAAGCAAGTTTGACTCTAGACTAGAAAGGAGAAGTGGATGGTTTACAATCTTCCATTTGAAAGTAGCGAAGAAGGTCACATGCATACTTAGATTAGGAAAGAGAAATTCCTTCCTTGATTTGCAATACTTGGAAGCCAAGGAAATAAAGAAAATATTCTAAGTCTATCATTTCAAGTTTATTCTTAAGGTTGGATTTCACACGGGTTAAAATTTTAGGGTCACTACCAATGAGCATAAGGTCATTAATATAAAGAACGAGTTATATGGCGTTCTACTTTCTTAGTATAGAAATTGGGGTTAGAATGACATCTAGAAAAGTCGGTGTCAATAAGAAAGCTATCCATTTTAACATACCAAGCTCGAGGAGCTTGCTTAAGAACATTGAGAGATTTATTAAAGTTACATACAAGGCTAGAGTCATTATGAACATAGTTAGGAGGTTTTTCCATTTAGATTTCTTCTGGTAGATTCCCATGCAATAGGCAGATTTAAAATACATCTGAGCAACCTCCCATCGATGTGAGGCAACAAGGGATAGAACAAGGCAGATGGAATTAATTTTGGCTATGGGGGAAAATGTTTCATTGTAGTCAATTCCTTAAACTTGAGTGAATCATTTGGGTAATCGAGCCTTATGTGTTTCAACACTTCTATCTAATGCATACTTAGTTCTATACAACCATTTACATCTAACAAGTTTTCTTCCTTTCGGAAGAGGTAAAGATCCCAAGTATCATTCACCTTTAAGGAAAGAGATTCTTCATTCATTGTTCTAACCCAATAATAAGTTCACAAAATATCGCCATACCTCGGCTAGAGGTACTGCAAGTTTGTGATCTGCATCTGACTTCCATCTCTAACAATCGACTATATTCGTGAATCAAGAACCTGCATCATGAAGAGTGTATATCCCACAAGCATGTAACAACTTAAGGAGATCACCTGGAAGTCTAAAAGCTTCGTCAGCCCCTATCCAAGGATCCTCAGCTATTCATATTTTTCTTCCATTCCCCACATGCTAGACAAGCCACCTATTGATTAGAGAAGAGGCTTCCACAAAATATTTCAAGACTATCAAACAATCTTTTTTGGGTTTTGTTTCCAATCCATACCATTCTTCCATTGAAAACAAATTTAAATATTTTGCCTTCGTGACATGACCCGGCGGATAGGTATTATAAGTTAGCCTCCAAATATTTCTTTCTGCTAAGGAATTGTTGAAGAGGAAGATGTTTTTTACTCCCCATCCTCCGAGTTTCTTGGGGAGTGATATTATATTCCATTTAAACACGGGGGTACCATCTGAATCCTTTTTACCCAACCAAAGGAAGTGGAAACACTTCTTTCTGAGTTTTTTTAATGGTCCCTTGAGAATCCTGGCAATAGAAAGCCAATAAATTGAAATGCTTTCAAGGACTAATTTGAGGAGAGTGAGGTGTCCTCCCCTTGAGCGTAATCAGTTTACCCATAAAGAGATTTGTTCCTCAATATTTATGAGTATCTATATCCAATCTTTGTATCTGTAACAATTTGGTTTTAAATGGAATCCAAGATACATGAACCCTCCTTCAAAGTCCAAAGATGAGATAGGAAGTAGATCCTTTATCTGAGCATGCAAAGCTTTTGAAAAATTGTTGGCAAGGAGGAAATATGTTGATAGGTTGATCTCCATGACAGTTTCTTTTCAGAAGGTTGCTAAGATTTCTTTTAGAACCTGAAATTCTTCCATTTTTCCTACACCAAAGAGAAGGACATCTTCTACAAAAAGAAGGTGTGTAATAAACTCAAGAGAGGTGAATTTAACTCCTTTATGTCTTCCCCGACATTTGGTTTCTTTCAAGATAGCACTAAGTCCTTCTAGCATGAGAAGGAACATGAAGGGAGATAATAGACACCCTTGAAAAAGACCTTGGGAGGCCCTGAAGAAGGATGAAAGAGAGCCATTTATAAGGATAACAAAGGAGATTGATAGGATGCATCCCATAACCCAATTGACAATGTTTAGGTTTATCCCAAGCTGAAGCATAATAATTTTGAGATAACCCAACTTACTTTTTTGAAAGCCTTGGAGAGGTATATCTTGAGCACACCAACCAAGAGTTTATCAATTTTAATGGAGTGAAGAGCTTCTTGGGTAAATGACTATAGCCTCATGGATTTATCAATTTCGAAGAAATCCAAATTGCTCTTCAGAAATGAGGATTTCCAGCATAGGATTCAACCTATTTGCAATAATTTTGTGATATATGTATAGATAACATTGCATAGGGAGACTGGTCTGAAGTCCGCAAAGGTGGAGGTGATTTTTTTTTTAGGGAATCAATGCTATGATTGTGGAGTTCAGTGCCCCCAACACTTTTCCTACCCTTTTCGATTCCTAAGAAACCTTTAGCAAATCTTCCTTCAGTAGGTCATAGAGTCCAAGAAAAAACTCCTATGAGAGTCTGTCCAATCTAAGGCTCTTACCATTTTTGAAAGATTTTAGAGTCGAAAGGATTTATTCACTTGTTATTTTTGCTTCCATGAAGTTGTTCATTTCCTCAGATATCAGGGAGGGAAACAAACTGAGGACTTGCATTATTTCTTCTATATGACAGCCTGCAAGTTCTTTGAAAAGCGAGCCAAAAAAGTGAACTCCTATTGTTTCCTTTTCTTTGAAAGAATTAACCATTTTCCCATCCTGGTTCTTTATTTGCTAGATTGTGTTTTGTTGTTTGTGATAATTTGCAAACTGATGGAAGAATTTTGTGTTTTGATCTTTGCTAGATCTAGATGGCTCAACTTTTTAGATGCCAAGCCATTTCCTCTTTCTCTAGCAGATTCTGTCAAGTGGCCTCTAACTCCTGAAGAGACCACTTTTCCTCTTCCAAAAAGACTCTAACCCGATTTCCTTCAAAAAGTGAATTAATTTTTGTTCAATTTCCTTGAGTAAGGCCTAGGATTTTTATTTGAAGGTCATAGCCCAATATTTGATGGATTTCTTCAATTTTTTAAGATCGACCACAAATTTATGCATGGCTATGGAGTTAGATACTGGGTATATGTGAGTCCAAGTTGATACAATTAAATTTTTAAAGTCCTCCTCCAAGAGCCAGGCGTGGTTGAACTTGAAGGGGCTAGTAGATTTTACATCTTCTTTCTCTACCTGCAAGAGGATGAGAATGTGATACTATAGGCCACTAGATCCAACCCAATATTTTCAAATCCTATTTGTCATCAAGTATTCGGAAATTAAAAAAAGGTCGAGGCATTTCCCTATCATCCCTCTGGTGACCATTTCTCCAAGTAAGAATTAATTTGATTGATTATGGATCGATTAGGTGGAGCTATTTGAAGAGGTGCATAAAAAAATAACTTATAGGATCTAGCCTTGTATGCTCTCCCTAAACTTCCCGCAGAGAGAGGGTTAGATTAAGATCACCACTCAAGACGATATTTCTTGCCTCTAGGACTCCTAACTCGGTTAAGGCCTCCTAGAAAGTCTTTTGATCTGCATAGGGCCTATAAAAATTTACAAAATTCTGAGAAAGATCTAATCTTTTAGCTCTATTTCTACCACAATTACAAAAGGTAGAGAGAGTGTGGCCTTTGCTACTAGACCCGGTCTCCAAGTTGTGACCAATCCACCCGACTGACCATTTTCATCCAGAGAGGAGAAGGACCAATCTCTCAACCAAGGGGACAAGGAGGCTATGGACTTTCCCCCCATGGACATTGTCTCTTGAATAAAAAGTATGTCTAGATGATGGGCTCTAATGAGCCTTTTTAGGGCTAGCACTTTGTGGGCACCCCCAACCCATGAGCATTAAAATAAAGCCAGATCATGGGGAGCCCTTACGCTGATATTTCCCTACCCTAAGGGCCCAATCAATGGTAGCTTGTCGATCGTTTGTTATTTATTTTATGGCATGTTATTGGGAAATAGATAGATTAGATTTCTTTCCCATCGTGAATGTCTAGGGTCTGTTCGAAGCTAGGACACCCTCGATGGTTATGGAGTCCTTTGGTTTGGATTTAGACCTGATATCACATAATGACTTGTATGGGAGGAGGAAGCCTTGCCTAAGGAGCCCTTATTTGAGACATAAATTTGGGGTTTTGGAATGTCTAGGAGAGGTGACTCAAGTTGGGGTGAAGGATCGAGAGGAGAAATTGACATTCTATCTAAGGAGGAAGAAGGAATTGGCACTTCTGAAGAGAGAAAGGGATGAGTTGTTTGATTCACCAAAGGACACTCCAAGAAATTCAAAGAAGTGAACAAGACATGAGCAAGATCAGACTTACTAGAACAAAGAGTATCCAGGATATCAAGTATCCCACTTAGCTTTCCACCTTTGTTTGTGTCAACTATCTCATAGCCTTTTTTGACATTGGCAAAGGAGCCTACAAGAGGAGTCTTTGTGACATCCAAATTTTCCATGAAATTCGACATTGGAGGACTATTTTCCTTGTCTTTCCAAATGAATTTCCTGAAAGGGGTGGAAGAGTGATTTTTCAAATAGTTAGCTTGGACATGTCCCACCTTATGGCAGACATGGTATCGAAAAAGAAATCTCCAATATCCAATACATTGGACCTAGGCATTATTTCCATAGACTAGATCCAATTATTCCAACAACTTGTCTCACAAGTCAACCTTCATAAGTATCCATGCCCATCGTCGGTTAGCTTTATGCTCCCACTCTTCTTTCAAGCCATCAAACATCCATATCTTGTTCCCAATAAATTCAAATACTTCTTTATTCCAAAAAACTAATTGTAGGAAGGGGAGGATGGCCCAAACAATTTGAGTAGTGACAGGTTCCCTTCACCGGTCAAATTCCACACCCACTCCTTAAGAACAAAGCCCAAGGCTCCCCACTTCTAGAGTTTCTCATAAATATGACTCGCATCCTCCTTGCGATGAAAAATAAATCAGATCCAACCCTAAACCAAGGTATGAAAGGTCAGAATGGATCCTAAAAGTGGAGCCCAATTCTCTTCAACCCTGCAGAGTCATAGGCCTAAATGTCTTCCCATAGAAGCACCCCACCAAAACCTTGTCCTTAAGTACCGCCACATCATTTAGCTTCACGTCCTTGCCAACCATCATTTTTATTTTTTCCTTCTTCGAACAAATGGACCAAGGATTTGTTCCAAGTTCAGGAGGCTCGAGTTTCTTAGAATTATTTCCACCTACTTAATCAAATATGGAGGAACTCGACTTTGTTATCTCTGGTAAGTTGAATATATGAGCTTCTTTTTTTAATGTTCTAAAACCCAATCAAAGCTGGATCATACTAAGTAAATGCATTTGCATGGGTCATTTTCCCGTTACCTTGCTTGGGAGGGCATGCATCCTTTAGGATAGACTTAGGAGTGACAATTAAGTTGTCAGGTGTTAAGGCTAGTTGTTCGAATTCCGAATGAAACAGGCTATAGACGGAATACATTTTAAATCCCTGAACTCTCTATCTATCTAGAAAATTGAAATCGAGCATGGGTCTGATTTGCCATAATCCACCTCATCTAGCTCCATAATTATGGAAGGTGTGAGTTCCCAATAATTCATTGTGGGTGGGATCTGT
>ML793917.1:14087-61220 GCA_009831015.1 Picea engelmannii
TTAAAATCATTTTCTTTCTTTCTTTCTTTCTTTGTCATCATATCACTCCCCATATTGATTGGATTTTTAAGAAAATATTCCACACATGATATTTTGCATATATAAAATGAAAAACTAAATCTTTTGAACAGTCTTAGAATTTTTTTATTTCATAGAAAGATTAAGTATTTTATCTTATCCTATGGCTTTCATAAGGTAAGCAAAATGTCCCAATGTCTGAAAAACAACTGCCATCAGTTGAGAGACAACAAGGATAATATTACAAACTTTGATTCCACCCCTGCTTTTGCAATACAGAAATACATGCCAATGTTCTGCATACATGTTTGACAACTGAAAAATGGCCACTTAAAAGTTCAAAGCATATACTTAAAGTCTCACCTGAATGTTGGCGAAAACAGGGCCTATATAAGGGCATATATGCATTGCATGGAACTCTCACAAACTACTAGAATGTTGTGTTCAAATCTCTGCTGATTATTATTGAATAGTGGCTTGGAGCATGGGCTTGTAGGACTTCACATTAGATCTATTTGGCTGCATACAATGTTTCTTAAAAATTCTCTACAGTTTGGAAAACTTGACAAGTATACTTTCAACTGAAGAAAATGCCGATAAAGACTACAAATCAAGCCCAATGTCTATTTGGAGGTAAGCTTTCTAAGAAAGGTTTGCATTTAAAGACATGCTGTCAAATACCGATATTGTTTTTGAATAATGTCAGACCTCAACAATATCAACTTTATTACTTGTTGAACCATTCTGTGCAACACAAGCTCCGCATGTTAATCTGCCTTTTCCTTTGCAAGCTTTGCAGAGGGCAACTTCTTTTGTCTCTTCATTACTGTGCACCAACTCATCTCTTTGAAGCCAACCCATGCTCCATCTGTCTCTATCCTGCCACTCATAGTTAAATGAAGATGCTTATCTGAGGACGATTCATTGGCCAATATTCACTAATTCGCTGTTTTTCACCAAAATGTTTTCTAAATCAAAATTGTACAATTTAGAAGGAAGACATCCATATTTTTCCATAAGATGCATAAAACAACCTCAAACTCCAAAGATTTGCATAACTCACAATCATTTTTTCATATAAATACAAAAAAATGTTACTAAAAGTTGTACATTCGTCTTGTTGCATTTCTAAAATTTTACAGATGTTGATATTTGCATAGCCATGATTCACAAATAATGGGCATTTTAATAAAAAGTATAATTCCTTAAAATTATCTTATTTCAACATGGTCTAACTAGATTATGCATCAACTCAAAAAGACTTTGCAGAAACCCCTTTTCGATTTTAACAGTTACTATTCTTGTTTTGTAGGTCATATCATCGGGTAAGGGAGGGGGAAAAAGGGCACCTTAAGATTCTTAGAGTTGATCCAGAAATGGGTGTTTTTGTCACAAGTGGCCACCATCTCCAAGAACCAATCTTTGGCCGATCCCCTCTGCTTTGTATGTACAATGAAATGCCTCCATCCAAAAGTGGTCTCTAAGGCTGTCCATTTGGAGCCTAAGCGACCCCCCCCAACAAATATCAGTTTATAACTCATCGATAAACAATATATAAACATATGCCATTATAGACAGCCCGAGAAAGGTGCAGAAAAAAATGTTTTTTTTGCTACCAGTGGGAACAGCCCGGTTGATTCAACAGAAAATAAATTATTAATGAATAGACCATTTCAATGAAGTGTTAAGCCATCTTCTAGTGGTTTACCCCACCTGTATGGCATGAGCTTCAAAAGGATGAGGCTGGATGGAAGTCCAAGGCAATTTTGGTAAAATAGTTGCACTAAGTGAAGCAAGGTGCACTCTACAACTCAAGTGGGTGTGGGGCGATCCATCAACTCTTCATGTGCCTGTGTAATGGTGCATTGGGTGCATTGAACATAGACACTAGAACAGACCGATCTAAACCCGGATCTGATATCCACCTGAAGGTTTCATACCTAGAATTTATATAAATGTCCACCATATCAAATATTGGAACTAGAGATATGCAACCTTGAGTTGCATATTATACCCAGGTTTAGATGAGTTTGGGCTAGTTACACAAGTGGCCACCATCTCCAAGAACCAATATTTGGCTGATCCCCTCTGCCTTTTATATACAATGTAATGCCTCCATCCAAAAGTGGTCTCTAAGGTTGTCCATTTGGAACCTAAGCAAGCCCCCCCAACACATATAAGTTTATAACACATCGATAAACAATATATAAATATATGCCATTATAGACAGCCCAAGAAAGGTGCAGAAAAATATGTTTTTCATGCTACCATTGGGAACAGCCCAGAAGATTCAATAAGAATTAATGAATAAACCATTTCAATGAAGTGTTAAGTCATCTTCTACTGGTTTACCCCACCTGTATGGCATGAATCATAAAAAAAAAGATGAGGCCAGATCGAAGTCCCAGATGGTTTTGACAGAATAGTCGCACTGAGCGAAGTGAGGTGCATTCTACAACTCAAGTGGTGTGGGATGATCCATCAATTCTTTGTGTGCCCGTGTAACTGTGCATTAACACTAGAACAGACTGATCTAAACCCGGGTCTGGTACGCACCTCAAGGTTGTGAAGCTCGAGGAAGCATACCTAGAGTTTACACAAATGTCCACCATATCAAATATTGGGACTACAGATATGCAACCTTCAGTTGCATATCAAAGCCACGTTTAGATGGGTTTGGGCTAGTTACCCCTCAGACCTTGCACCTAAGCCGCATAAAGTTAAGACTGGTGGTTGTGGGGCAGCTCCTCGGGGTATGTTTCTTGAAACATTTATCAGGAAAAAAAATAATTATAATTAATTTAAAAAAACACTTGGATGACTGAATTTTGGCCAGTAAAAACATACCTATAATCCTGTTGAGATCAACAGGGTTCTTCTTTTGATATCCCCCTCTTCCCAGGCTGCCCTTCCCATCACATTTATCACAAGCAACTCTACCTCTACCTGTACCCAATGTAGGAAGGCATAAACTCTGGTAAGAAGCATACGGGCCTAACAATAATTAATAATTCACACAGAATTTGCATGACCCACATCTCCCACCCGTCAAAAAATCAGAATAAGCACAAGTATAATCACTGAGAGACTGAAATATCAAAGCCTGCACTACAACTGAAACTTACCTTTACAAATTCTGCATGGGAGTTGAGGATACAGAACATCCAAAGGCTTGACAAATAATCCTTCTCCTGCTCCTTTGTTCGCCGAGGATCTCACTCTGGAAACACATATATGCTTCTTCCAATTCTTGTGTAGCAATAGAATTTTACGGCTTGGATAACATTGAGGGTAAGGCGAAAACAAAGCATGGCCACTATGGTGGATAAATGAGAGAGTGCTCATGGTTTAGTTAGCAGAGCAATGGTTATTTTGGGTTGCTCAAACAGACAACTGTTGTTTTTGAAATTGTAATTTGTTTTTGCGTCGTCTTACTAAAAATCTGTGGCTGAGACGAGTTCATAGGCTGCTCCGAAAAAAAAGTGGTGTTGCTTTTGTAATTATAATTTAGTTTCTTGTCTTACAAAATCTGCGAGTGCTGTGAGTTCTCTTCCTATCTGTGAAATTATAAGTATCTGTCGTGGCTAGGGATGGTGACGCATTCATTTTAGATAACTATGTAAATATTTCTTTCGATGAAAAACAAACCTCAAACATATTTGTGTAAATTGTCAATTCGTCACTAGTTTTTGAAGAAGTTATCATTATTAGCGGACTGTAAACACCTAACAGGCCTTTGAAAGTGCATCAAAATATTGCTTTGTTTGCATGTGGAAATTGCATTTGATTTATTTGAAAATTAAAATATAAATGTATTTTTTTCTTTGGAGTATTTCTTAAAAAAATATTAGTATTATTGATTTGTTTTTAATAAAGAGAAGGATATATTTTTGAATAATGTAATGAGAGAGATTGGTGTTATTTTCCATTAATTATAATGTAGTGGGGGAGATTGGTGTTATTTTCCACTAGTTATATGCAAGATTTTATGGATTGGTGATATTAGATTTAACTTTTGACATTTATTTCAATGTTCCACTAATTGTAATCCTTAGCTATCACATATATTTTTATTTACTCTCTTTCATTTTGGTGCTAGTCATGTTAGTAATTTTTTTTGTTGCACTTTTTATTTTGGGCTTGTGGTTTATCATGGATTTTTGTGGGGGGTGGTGATGTTTATATTGTTGATGATTACAACTTCATGAGACATCTTCCAGGACACAGACTGAGTGAATTGGCCTGTGAGAGTGCCCATGAGTTGGGTGTGCCCATGAGATGGGTGTGTCAGTCCTCTCTAAGATTGAGATGGAACGTTGTGTGCCCCTATGTGGGGTGAGAATGCCCATGAGATGGGTGTGTCGTTTGAGATGAAACGATGTGTACCCCTGTGAGG
This sequence comes from Picea engelmannii, assembly GCA_009831015.1. NCBI lineage: Eukaryota > Viridiplantae > Streptophyta > Pinopsida > Pinales > Pinaceae > Picea > Picea engelmannii. The sequence goes on from ML793917.1 coordinate 18,502, forward strand.
GGTGAAGGTGCCCATGTGATGGGTGTATCGTTCTCCTATATGTAGAGAGTTGAGACGATATGGTACTCCAAATGATTCTCTTGTGAGACTTCTTGAGATAGAGATCTGTTGAGTAGAACGTCCTTGTGGTTGAGCATAGGTGGACGTGCCCCTAGTGGTTGAGCACTAGTGGATGTGTGAGATCCCTTGTTATATTGTCTAAGATCAAGATTTACCTATAACCCTAATTGTGATGTAAAGGGTACAGGCCGGCCCCACCATAAAGTGAAAGATAATTAATGTAAAAGATAATTAATATTGTAATTGTTAATTGTAAAAGATAATTAATATTGTAATTATTAATTGTAAAAGATAATTAATATTGCAATTATTAATTATATTATGAGTTATCGAGGTCGGCCCTATTATGTCAATAGACACCACTTTTGATGTGTCCAGTCTAGTATAAATAAAGGTGATTTCCCCATTGAGGAAACACACAACACACATGTAATTTTGGAAATTTCAGCAAATACATATTCTAGGGTTGAAGTGCACACCTCTCTTGAGCGCTAGCTTCTTGGTTTTGGAGAGCACCCTTTTGTGTGCTAGGTCTATGGTGTGGGAGGTCTTTCTCTTGAGAATATAGCAAAGGATTGTTGGGTTTTCTTCCCTTGTTGAGAAGGGTTTCCCAGGATATTTCTTCTTGTGATCTTGGTTATTGCAGCAATTGTGAATGGTGTAGCTACATTTGTTTATGGTTCAAGTAAATGCTAAAAATGAAATAAACATCATGCTTGAGCCTAGCATAATGAAAATTCAACATGGTATCAGAGCATAGGTCTTGAAGAACCCATTGCACAAGCTTCAAGCAAGTCGTCCTCCTCTTTTGTAGAATCGTACAACCCTCCTAGGGTTTCCAGAAAATATGTACAGCCCTCTCTTTTTGGGTGTTCCAGCACTTAATACTTGGAAGTTGGGGCTGAAAATTGCATAGGAGTGTACTTCCTCCCTCATTGCACCTCCAAAAACTCTTAGAGTGAAATTCTGATAATTTTGGATTTTTGGCCCTAGGGTTTCTAGGGTTCCGCAATTTTCTGCAGATTTTTGGTTTTAGGGTTTTTGCAGCTCATTGAAGAATCTTTCAAGCTTACCAGTGTTCTTCTAGACTTCAAGGGTTATTGTTGGCAATCATAAGCCCAACAAAACTTGAGTTTGCTAGCCTAGCCTAGCCGTTAGGTTTTCTAGCCCAGTTGGCAAGGGTTTGTGAAGAATTTAAAAATATGATGAACAGAACTATGATGGAAGATAAGCTTGATGGATCAAGAAACTTCAGTTCCTGGAAGTCAAGACTTCAGGTCACCCTTGAAGAGGAAGACTTATTGTGGGTGATACAAAACAAAAGTTTACCAGAGACAGCTATTGATGAAGAGAAGGAAGAAAGGAAGGAAGATGACATCAAGGCAAGGAAGAAAATCATCTACTCAAGCTCTTACATTAAAGGGCCAACTTCAAAATATCAAGATGGCAAAAGGTGACATCGTTGTTATCTTTTTCATGAAGATGAAGATGTCAGAGATCAGAGATCAGCTAGGTGCCATTGGAGAAATCATATCAGCACTCTCATGTATGCACTTGTATATATTATTTGTATCATTGTCATGAGGGTACTTGCAGAAGGAAGGAACCTTTGTTGAAATCATGGATCCAGAGGGATCTCAGTGCATTCAGAGGAACAACACACTGGAAGTGAAGACTCCAGGTTTGATTGTTTTAATTATCATGCCTCTAACCTACATTTCTAAGTTTTCTACATTATAAGTAGGCATTGTAGTTGTGACAACAATCCTTAAATTGTTTTGATTCTAGAGATGTACTCATTATTCTCCTCTAGGAGATATTCTTGTCTTGTTTCCTTTCGTTTGTTTTCTTGTTCCAGGCAAGTTAACAACAAAGGAATATGTTTATCCTTCAGACTTTAGGCGGAGTCACTTGACTCAGAGGGAGTCAAAACTATTTGAGAAGGAGAAAGAACAGAACCATCATTTAAGCAACCAAAGAAATGATACATGATCAACATCTACCTATGGTTCTATGGGAAGAAGCATGCATGATAGCAGTATATGTTCAGAACAAGAGTCCTCACCAGATTTTGAAGAACATAACTTCCGAAGAAGCCTTCACCGGAGTGAAGCCTGAGATTGGACACTTCAAGATATTTGGGTGCCCAGTATACTTTCATGTACCCAAAGAGAAGAGGTCCAAGCTAAACCCTTCAGGGAGAAAGGGTACATTTGTGGGATACAGTGAATCTTCGAAGGCATATCGGATCTACATCCCTGGTCAGAGACAGAATGAGGTAAGAAGAGATGTTATCTTTGAAGAAGAGATAGCCTTTCAAATATCCATAGAATCTCAGATGGAGATTGACAGTGAGGTAGTACCTTCTCTCCCTTCAGCACTTCAGAGGGATACAACCATTATTCCAGTTGCTCCAGTTGATATTCCCAGAGACATTTAAGTAGGCCATAAAAGGCTCGTCTAGGCTCGACAACTCTGTAATAGGAAGAGGGACATGCAGCTCCTCAAGGCACATCCTGAGAGAGCAATAAACCAAGGAGTTTTTTGAGCTACTTTTCATCCATGAGCCACATCATTGATTATGAACCTTCTTTTCATGGAGAAGCGACAGGTGAGTAGGTATGGAAAGATGCCATGACATAAGAATATCAATCCATCTTGAAGAATGATGTATGGGATATTGTTCCAAGATCAGAAGGGAAGTTTTTAGTGACTTCCAAGTGGATCTATAAGATCAATCATGCAGTTGATGGAAGTGTCGAGAAATACAAAGCGAGATTTGTAGCCAGAGGATTCTCACAAGTAGAGGGAGTTGACTATGATGAGACATTTTCTCTAATATCCCGATACACTTTCATCCGTACTATCATTGCACTAGTTGCATCCACGGGTTGGAAACTACATCAGATGGATGTAAAGACAACATTTCTCAATGGTGAGATTGAGGAATAAGTTTATATCAAGTAGCCAGAAGGATTTGTGATACACGACGAGAAATCTCATGTGTGTAGGCTGAAGAAAGCTCTATATGGACTAAAGAAAGCACCTCGTGCTTGGTGTGATAAAATGGATGGATTATTGATGATTTTGGGCTTCAGCAAGAGTGTTTCTGATCCAAACCTATATTATCATATTGTTGGTAACGAGTGCCTAATCTTGGTTCTGTATGTGGATGACTTATTGTTGAATGCAAGCAAGCATTGAATTCTGAATTTGAGATGAAGGATCTAGGTATGATGCACTACTTCTTGGGACTAGAAGTATGGCAGAGGATTGATGAGATTTTCCTGAGTCAAGGAAAATATACAGTGGAGATATTGAAGAAGTTCGGTGATGGATTTGAAGAAAATGAATGATGCTTCTATTGATTCAGGCGAGATTGATCCACACATTTGTACTGACAGCTGATTGGATCATTGATGTATCTGGTTAACACCAGACCCGATATATGTTATGCAATGAATGTACTTAGCCAGTTCATGAGTCAGCCAAGACATAATCATTGGATAGCAGGGAAGCATGTATTGAGATATCTACGAGGAACAATTGGATATGGCCTGAGATATGCCTCCAGTGTAGACTTGAGTTTGCAGCGACATGTCGATGCAGATTGGGAAGGGAGTGCGGTGGACTGGAAGAGCACATCCAGTTGTTGTTTTAACTTGGGGTCTGTCATGGTTTCTTGGTGCAGCAGGAAACAGAGCTTTGTGGCCTTGAGTACCGCAGAAGAATAGTATATAGCATTGAGTGTGGCAGTCCACGAAGTAGTGTGGCTTCGTAAGCTCTTGAAAAATTTATTTGATCATGAGATGGATCCTACCATTATTCATTGTGATAACCAGAGTTGTGTGAATCTCTCTAAGAACCCTGTGTTTCACGATAGATCGAAACACATTGAGATAAAATACCATTATATCATAGACATGGTGCAGAGGAAAGCAGTACACATACAGTACCTTCCTACACATGAGTGGATTGCATATATCTTCACCAAACCGCTTGCCAAGATGAAGTTCGAGTACTTTTGTGAGAGACTTGGCCTGGCGGTGAATGCCTCCCTAGTTGAGAGGGAATGTTGATGATTACAGCTTCGTGATACATCCTCCAGGACACAGACTTAGTGAGTTGACCTGTGAGAGAGCCCATGAGTTGGGTGTACCCATGAGATGGGTGTGTCGTTCCTCTTTGAGACTGAGATGGAATGTTGTGTGCCCCTGTGTGGGGTGAGAATTCCCATGAGATAGGTGTGTTGTTTGAGATGAAACGATGTGTACACTTGTGAGGGGTGAAGGTGCCTATGTGATGTGTGTATCGTTCTCCTCTGTGTAGAGAGTTGAGATGATGTGGTACTCCAAATGATTATCATGTGAGACTCAGTGAGATAGAGATCTGTTGAGTAGGACGTCCCTGTGTCTGAGAACAGGTGGACATGCCCCTAGTGGTTGAGAACTAGTGGGTGTGTGAGATCCCTTTACTATATTGTCTAAGAGTAGGATTTACCTGTAACCCTAATTGTGATGTAAAGGGTACAGGTCAGTCCAACCAAAAAGTGAAAGATAATTAATGTAAAATATAATTAATATTGTAATTATTAATTATATTCTGAGTTATTGAGGTCGGTTTTGTTGTGCCAATAGACACCACTTTTGATGTGTCTAGTCTAGTATAAATAAAGGTGATTTCCCCATTGAGGAAACACACAACACAAATGTAATTTTGGAAATTTCAGCAAGTACATATTCTAGGGCTGAAGTGTGCACCTCTCTTGGGCGCTATCTTCTTGGTTTTGGAGAGCACCCTTTTGTGTCCTAGGTCTATGGTGTGGGAGGTATATCTCTTGAGAATATAGCAAAGGATTGTTGGGTTTTCTTCCCTTATTGAGAAGGGTTTCCCATGATCTTTCTTGTGTTCTTATGCATGGTATTTCTTCTTGTGATCTTGGTTATTGCAACAATTGTGAATGGTGTAGTTGCATTTGTTTATGGTTCAAGTAAATGCTAAAAATGAAATAAACATCATGCTTGAGCCTAGCATAGTGAAAAATCAACATATATTTGAGTATCCATAAAGGAAGATTGTGTTTTGGATATAAGACTTACAATTGGGTGTTCCAATGACAATGTTGTCACGAAGTTTTGTTATCTTACAAATGCAAAATCTCGGGATGCAAAAATTTGCAAAGGTCAATGCAATAAAGTTACTCAACAATTAAACTATGTTGAGCTAGAATTACGCACTTGGGTTGAAATCCCCTCACACCCTTGATTGGGGCATTATATTTGTTTGCATTGCTCTTGCATGCATCTACATGTTTAGATATTGTAAAGAATTAAATGTTTTCGTAGAAGTGTTTGTAATTGAGGGTTGACCTATGGATCCAAGTAGCAAATCTGACGAAAAAGAAAGCTATAAATTCCCATGAAATGCCATTATGTAAGGCACAAGTGGGAGCTCTTTTTAGACTACAACATGTTCTTTATCAACTTCTCATGGATAAACATATTTGTGTTCCTGTGTATCTGATTGGGTATTCAAAGTAGTTAGATTGGTTGAGTACTCTATGGTCATTTCCGTTACTATTATATATTAACACAGAATTATGTTATACATGAGTTAGGTAAGTAAAGATAAGATAAGTAAACTTAGTTCATTGGTTATGCATGCACCATAGCAAACAAGGGTTTGATCTATAATTAGGTTCCTCGTTCTTATGCATTTCTATTGTTCAACAATATACAACTTACCATTGGTTATTTTACCTAAAGTGCATTATACACTGCAACATTTAAGTTTGTTTGTCGTCTTGCAATGGTAAGTCAACAACCCATTATCATCTAAAATCTTTAATTCTTCCCCTATCCCAAAATTTGGGACAAAGTGCCACTAATGGTGGGAAGAAGTTGGTCACCCTCTACACTCCCAACCTCCTTGCTCAATAGCTAAATGTGATCTTAGCAAAGGTGGCCAATTTCACAATTTCTCTTCCACACATGCTTTAGACTATTAGATCGAATCTTGCAAATGCAACATTTATAGAAGAGGAATAAGTTGTTGTTGTTGTTGATAAATTGATTAAAGGATCCTTACTTCACATGCATAACACTAATACTTCCTCAAGTTTAGAAACTCCATTCTCTCTTATGCCTACACATGTGTTATAGTTATATTTGATCACCACTAACCACCTATGCTTTGCTTGGCTAGCTACCCATTATTTCTCCATGATTTCTCACTCCTTTTATATATTTTTTTATCTTGTCACTTGATGCTCGTGAGTTTCCTTTTGACAACTCGTGAGTTTCTCACTAGTTCCCTTCATGCAACCTATGAACACCTGCAAAATGGCATAAAAAAAAGACAAAATGCATGGTCCTGAGCAGAGATCATAGAGGTCGTAACTTCAAACACCTCAAATCTCAAGTCCCAATTACCATAACTACTTTTCCATCATATAAATAAGAGTTCTATGTTGGGGGAGGGGGATAAGGCTAGTCATTATACTTTCATGTTGGAGTATTCTCTAGAGATTTGCATAGATTTTTTTTATATAGTCTCTATGATTAGGACCCCTTGGCTCTGAAGTCTTGTCTAGTCTTGTGTAGGGTCTAAATCATCTTTGGTTTTCCCTACCAAAGTAAGACCATGACTCATGGGTTGAGTTGAGATTGATAACTGGCTTAGGTTAGAGGAACCTATACTTGGGTGATGAAGGTGTCGGTAACAAGAATTAGGTAAAATATTGTTGTTACATTTACATTATATATAAATATCTTTCTTCTCCCCTCCCCAACCCACCCAAATTCAAGGTGTGTTAATATCTTGATTTGTTTTGAGTTTAATGAATTATGGATGGAAAATATTTTCCTGATGTCAATTAGAATTCATTTATAACAAGTTTATATTATTTATGTATATGATTGATTGAGTTTAAGGAAGGTTGTTTCTTGACTTATGTCTACATTTGGAGAAAGGCATTGTGATAGAGGTTTATAATCATGGTTTCTTGAAAAGGTCAAGGGGGATTCTACCTATATTCCAGGGTATTTTCCTCTACTATCTCTTTCACATTCAATAATATAACTTGAAAATTCTGGAAAAAAAGTTAGTTGTCTTTATCTACTCTATTGGTGAGTTCAACCCTACTCACTAGGGACATTTTCCAAAAAGAGAAAGGGAAACTCCAATAGGGAGAATTCCTTTAATTCATCCTACTAGGGTTGTCCTCCTCCTAGTGCTCGTATGGCTTTGCAGTTTGGTTAGATTATGTCTCTATCAACTTCTCTCTGTTAATATAGTATCTAGAAAATTTCAAGTTTCTTGCTTGTTCCTTTCAATGTTTCACTTGCTTAGTTGTCTACTCATGACTATGTTCGATTATAGTAGTGAGTGCTCGCTACTTTCCCTTGGACAACATGTGAGCATTCACAAGTTGCCTTCTTGCAACCTACAAGTGGAACACAAGTTTCCTTTGTGCAACCTGTGAGCTTATCCGATAACAAAAGGAAAACTTTTACATGCTTGAAACTCACCCTTATAGTTTGAGGTTATATTCAAATTTGAGAGGCTTGATCTTCAAGTTCAAAATTTGGCATTGCTTTTGATGTTAGTCTTTGCATCAAAGTTGAAAAAGAGTTTAAACATCCAAAAATTATTTTTCTCTTTTAGACATCTTTTGAGTAGTTTTTGAAGTTGCATTTCCATTTTGAAATTGGTTATAGGCTTCATGTTAAAAATATGAAAATTGCATTCATAGTTTAGATTGGTCCCTTTAGCTTGCTTGAATTTGAAGTAGTTTCAAGGATTGAGTTGTTTCTATTGAAAGAAAAGCATAAGTGTTTATTTGCATTTGTCAATTTCTTCATGTTTTTTAGTTGCATCCTTGAGTCTTAAAAAACATCATCTTAGTCTCATTCGGCTAGCCTTGAGTAATAACAACCTATTAAAAGCAACACATAATTAAAAACAAGTAGACTTGTTTTTATTTCTAGAAAAGCAACAATAGTCTATGTTGTAAGGCCTTGGTGAAGGTTGGAGAGTAAATTATCCAAGGTTGTTAAAACAAAACTAGGATTGATTAAACAGAGTTAAAAGACAATTAGTAATGAGAAGTGAGAAGTAATTGTCAGGATTAAACTGCCTCTAACATAGGCATCAATCACTAATTCAAACCATTTCAAGTGTTGAGATTCTCCCCTTGCACTTGAGTGGTGGATAGATGTGTAATAGAGGACTTTGGTGGAATTGGCATGTTACTCGAAGCAATGCCTCTTTCCTAGAATTTCAGTAGCAAGACGAAGTCCTATCCCCTCCTAAAGTACAATCTTGAAACATGAATGATTTGCTTGGTTAGGATACCTATCATGAAGTGGCATCCTTAGTTTCCTTTCCTAGGTTCATGATAGGTGACTACAAATGGGAAGTGCTTGTAGTGGCTAGGACATATAGTAAATCCCGGTCTCATCTCCCTTGGATGATTTTTGTCTTTGCGAGGGAGATTGTTCATTGGTTGATAGATTTATAGAAGGTTACTATAATTATTCTTCATGCCGTAGCTAGTTGTAATTGGGCCCTCTTTCGACTCTTCACTTATTAGACTCAAGAATCAACCACCTTGAACTGAGCCTTAAGAGAGTGTGTCTACTTGTTGATTACTTGAAGGGATTGTTACCCTCCATGCCTAGGGGTAACTAGAGGATATCATGCTTCATGGCCCACAATGAAGATAGTGATACTAACCATGATGATGATTAGGATGTCCACACATAACATCCCAACATCCCCCCTCGGATTTCCTCTTCTACTTCAAATCAACCAAGCTCATCACATCCAGTCAACTCAGCATATGGGAGAAAGTAAGACACCATCACCATAAGGTATGTTAGTCCTTATTTCATGCGAAGTGTTGTGCTTAATTTACTAGGCACGTGAATGAGGATTGTTGGCTCAAGTTGGATAATGGATCACTAGCTCAAGAAGTTATGTTTGTTGCCTTGTTGCACCTTGGTGTCCAACATATATTCCCTAGTCTTGTGTTGTCACCTTGTAGGGAAAATGGGTACTATTGGGGGGGCCTCACAAAGGTAATATTACATTCCCCACCATACTTAAAACTTTCCATCCTAGAGCCTATCACAATGTACTAAACTACGATAATGGCTCTTGCTTCATTCTCTCATGAGAAGATAGGTTGAAGGCCCAGAGGTTGATTGAAGTTGCTACTAAAAGAATAAAATAATGATGCTAAAGAAAGAAAGGATTGATAGCAAAGGACTCTCAACATCCAATCCAAACTTGAGCTCTTCCCTTTCCACGTTCACATCAGTCCCAAACAGTGATGCTATAGCTTGAAACCTTATAAAATGGGAACTGCAAATATGATAAAAGGAAAAATAAAAAGGAAGACAAAGAGGTTTGGAAGAACATGGTTCTTAGAAAGTGGTAACTCAAGAGAAAGCGCACCCTCCACAAAGGCACTCATAGAAATGAAACCAATGATGCCATAAGCCATGAAGTAAGCCCAACATGTACCACTATCACACTTACTCTTGAAGGGTTCTTTTATTTCACTATTTTCCTCGAGACATATCCCTCTACCTAGGTCTTTTCTTTCACTATTTTGGTTGGCACACCTAATAGGGTCAGATAAAGGTCCTCCCATATTCAAAATTTCCAACTTACATAAAGTCATTAGTTAGTGTGATATTAGAAGGGGATATTGAAGTGAATTGTTCACATGGATTATATCTTAAGTAAAGCTTACCTTGCATGATTTAAGGATTGGTATATCTTATGAACATTGGCTTTACTTGATTTCATATTTTGATTTGATTTGGATGTCGTGACATGCTTTCTGAAGGGCGCCCTGAGATTTCACCCATGACATTGTTGTTGATGCTAGTGGTAGTATCCGGCATGTATTTCCACACATGTCTATGTGTCTAGACATGTGGAAATCGTCCAAAGCCTTCTACTCTTGAATTTACTTTAATTAAAGGAATTATTGAAGTAAATTTATTTTATTAATTAATTGTGTAATTAGTTAATTGAGTTATTTAAGGAAAGAGCTAAAAGTAATGAGCATGTTTCTAAATCTCAAGTGGGTGTGAGAATTAATCTCAACCATCAATCGCTTTGGAGATTAGAAATAGATTATAACTCACGATTATAAAAGCAAGGCTAGGTTGAAGGAGGAAGACACTTGACATATAGTATTGGATAACGAAGGACTGTGATTCAAGATATTGGATAGGTGGAGAAGGAATTCCATCTAGAGATCAGGTCAAGGAGAAGAGAGAACAAAGGAAGCACAGGTGGGTTTCAATCAAAGGAAGCCATAGGAGAGTGTCACGTCGTACGAAGCTTGTCTTACAGACTTTCGATACATGTATGCAGGCCTTAGTGGAGATAGCCGTGTACATATGCAGGGTTGTTGAAGAAAATTCATGTACACCTCGAAAAAAGTGAAGTTATGGTTTGTACAATAGGTCAAACTTTGTCGGGTTTGTCTATAGTTGTATTTCTCTCAGTGGGCCATTATCCATGTTACGGGAGCCCTGATTTTAGCATAATAAAATCAGTCTCAGCACTGGTTTTCCCTTCGAGGTTTTTTCAGGGGTATCTACCCAAAATTTTTGTTGTTTATGCATGCTTGATTTGGTTTCCTTGTTTATGCTTTCGTTGCATGTTTAGTTGATTACTTAGTTGTGCTTTAATTCAATAAGTGATTTATTTGGAATTAACTGTTGGGTGTTGGGTAGGAGAAATATCAACATGGTATCATAGCTTGATCTATAAAGGGAGGAAACCAAGTACAGGATCTCAAATCCATAGCAAATCCATAACTAGCAGGTGGAAATCGAAGGACATATTTTAGGGAAACAGTCATACTGAGGAAGAACTAAGTTTTTGCAGGTTTACTGAGGTGTACGCAGGTCACAAAAAACATAGTCACGTAGATATGTGGGAGTCTTTGAGCACAATCGCGTATACGTGGGTCACAGTGGTCACAATCATGTACATACACGGGTTTTAGTTATCACATTCTCGTACATACACGGGTTTTAGTTATCACATTCTCGTACATACACGGGTTTCAATGATCACAGTCGTGTATATACGCGAGATCTAGTGGTGGATGTCACGTACAAGTCTGTATAGGTCAGTACAGGGGCAGTTTTCAACAACAGGTTATTTCCAAGGTAGGTTATCAGGTCTCAGGGATGGAAGAAACATCGTTAAGAGTTGAATATAGGTTGGATGGAGCATCTAATTTCCTCTCTTGGAAAGCAAGAGTAACTTTGGTTTTTAAGGAGTATGACCTTTGGGAGTTAGTGGACAAAGTTGTTACTCCACCGACATATCTAGTAGCTTTAGAAGCTCACAAAAAGAAAGAGATCAAAGCACACAGGGTCATCTTAGATTCAATGAAGGATCATCTAATTCCTCACTTATCCTAGAAGAAGATGACTAAAGAGATGTTTGATGTCTTGGTAGGGTTATTCTAGAGAACAAACATGAATAGGAAAATGATCTTAAGGAATAAACTCAGATTGGTGCAGATGTATATATCTTATAATGTTACTAGCTATCTCATGAGGATCACACAGGTGTGTGATTAGCTTGCAACCATAGGGGATAAAATAGAGGACGCATAGCTTGTGAATGCGACATTAAATTGTCTTATGAAGTCATGGGAACCATTTGTCAAATTATTTTGTGCTCAGGAACATGTCCCAAATTGGCAGAGACTTTGGGATGATTTCATCCAGGAAGAGACTCGGGAGGAGTCCAAGAGAAACAAGGAGGGAGGTAGTGAATATAACTTGTCTCTTGTTAGTAAGACAAGGAAGGGAAAAGGAAATATTTCTAGAAAGAAGGGTAATAGTGATGGAGGTTCATCACAACCAGGAAAGAAGAAGGACTTGAGTAAAATCAAGTGCTTCTCATGTCATAAGAATGGACATTATGCATCTTAGTGTTCAGAGAAGAATAACAAGGGTAATGGAAATACATAAACAACAACATCAGCAGAGACACAACTTGATGAGTTTGTAGTGAAGTTTGAGAAGGATTACTCACTGGTTTCTTTCCCTTCTACCAGCACAACTACAAGTAGTGCTTGGTTCTTGAACAATGGTGCATCTCATTGTATGCTAGAAGCATGGGAGCTATTTAGCAGTCTAATGGAGAGTGACTCATATGTTCATGTGGAGCTTGGTGATGATGCCAGGTATACAATGAAGGGAGATGGAAAAATTGTGTTCCATCTCAAGTCAGGGGGTTCGTTGGATTCCCAAGATGTGATTTATGTACCAGGTTTGAAGAAGAATTTTCTTTCAGTATCAGCCATGGAGGACAGGGTTTTTACCATTACTTTTCAGAGAGGGAAAGTACTCATACGTCTATAGAAAGCTAGCTTGGATAATGTAGTGGTCATTAGGTTTAGAGAAGCCACTTTGTACAGGTTGCAGGGAAATCCTATTTAGGATTTGGTGCATGACAGAGACAACCTATGTGAGTTGTGTCACAGGAGGTTGGGACACCTACACTATAGGGAATTTTTTATTCTAAGGGGGATTGTTACAGGTCTTCCATAGTTCATAATTGAGAATTAGTGAGTGTGCAAAGGGTGTGCACTTGGAAAGAATGCTAAGGTTACTTTTCCTAGAAATGAGAGTATGTACAAGGGGATCTTGGATCGTATCCATTCATATGTGAGTGGGACTATGTCAGTAGCATCATTACAGGGATCATCATACTATGTGATGTGTATTGATGATTTTTCTAGGAAAACCTAGATCTTCTTTACGAAGACCAAGGATGAGGTCTTCAATCGGTTTCAGGAGTTTAGAGATCAGGTAGAGAACCTGAAAGGTAATAAGATCAAGGTCTTGAGGTCGGATAATGGGGGAGAGTACACCTCCAATGAATTCAAGGATTTATGCAAGGAGGCAAGGATCAATATGGATTTGACAGTCTCATACAACCCTCAACAAAATGGGGTTACAAAGAGAAAGAATTGCTCCATCATCGGTTTTGTCAGGGATATGATACATGACTAGGAGTTTCCTATGTTCCTGTGGGCAAAGGCATGTAACACAGTGGTGCATGTGCAGAAAAAGAGTCCTCACAGGATATTGGGGGAAAAGACTATGAAGGAGGAATTCTTAAGGGTGAATCCAGAGATATGACATTTGAGTATATTTGGTTGTCCAATCTACATCCATGCTCCTATGGAGAAGACGACGGAGTTGGAGCCTTTAGGACAGAAGGGTATATTTTTGGGTATAGTGAAACCTAAAAGGATCACAAGATCTTCATTCCAGCATAGTGGAAGAGATTTGTGAGTAGATATGTTAAGTTCAAGGAGAACTTTGACATCTAGTAGTACTTAGGAGTCATCAACAGTGATAGAGAATGAAGAGCAGTAGGATCTGAAGGATGAGAAACAATCAACAGTTCAAAATGCAGCTGGGGAGGAGGAGTTATACCCTTCCAGTCTTGTTAGGAGCCTTCGATGGCTATTATAGACATTGAGAGATGTTGGTGAGGCTCCTAGGAGTGTGGTCAGAGAGCGAAGGCCTCCAAAGAAGTTTCTGAACTATATGGCGCTTATGAGTAGGATCATTGATGTTGAGCCTTCCAGTTTTGAGGAAGTAATAGATTAGTCGGTATGGTGGGATACCATGGTAGAGGAATACACCTCTATTATGAGGAATGATGTTTGGGACATAGTGCCAATACCAGAGGGAAAGTCAGTTGTGATTTTTAGGTGACTATACAAGATCAAGCATGTTGCAAGTGGTAGCATCGAGAAGTTCAAAGTGAGGTTTGTGGTGAGAGGGTTCTCCCAGAAAGAGAGAGTGGACTACGAGGAGACATTTTCTCCAGTCATCGGGTATGCTTATATTCGAGTTGTTATTTCTATTGCTTCAGTTATAACATGGAATATACATTAGATAGATGTGAAAACAACTTTCCTCAACGAGATCATTGAGGAAGAAGTATACATAGAGAAACCACAGGGATTTGAGGTACATGGGAGGGAGTCTCATGTGTGTAGGCTTAATAAATCCTTTTACGGACTCAGATAAGCACCCAGGGCATGGTATTCCAGGATTGATGGATATTTGTAGAGTATGAGCTTTACCAACAGTGAGGCAGATCCTAACTTGTACTTCATACTTGTTGGGTTGGATCCAGTCATCTTGGTTATGTATGTTGATGATTGATTTCTCACAGGTGCAAAGGAGCTTATTGTGGGGTGCAAAGTGGATTTAGTGGTTGAGTTCAATATCGAGGACATTGGATTGATTCATTATTTATTTGGGTTAGAGGTATGGTAGGTATCGAGAGAGATATTCCTTGGACAAGGGAAGTATGCAGTAGAGATCTTGAGGAGATTCAAGATGGAGGAATGTAAACCAATGGATACACCTATGATTACCAATCTGAAGAAGGTGGTAACTTCATATACAGAGTTGGTGGATCCTAGGACATACAGGTAGTTGATAGGGTCCTTGATGTATTTGGTCAACAACATGCCATATATTTGTTTTATTGTGAACACCTTGAGTCAATTCATGGTGGATCTGAGGGAGGTGCATTGAATCGCAACAAAACATATGCTCAGGTACTTGAGAGGTATAGTGGAGTATGTATTGAGGTATCTTGGAGGAGATGGAGTGAATTTGCAAGGATATGCAGACTCTGACTGAGTAGGCAGTGTAGTAGACAAAAAAAGCACCTCAGGGTGTGTTGATGGCCGAAAATGACCATGTTCAACATTATAAGGAGATCACCCAATCAGGGTCCCAATTAGACCCTTTTCCATTTGGGATGGTGATTCCAACTAGTTCTATGGGTCTCCAATTACCCTTGTCCTAAGACTAGCCTAATCTAATGTTAATCTAATCAGGACTATTCTATACATACAAAGATATATACACAACTTTTTATCTGCTAATGTATATTGTTACCTATTTTTATCAACAAATAGAAGGAAATGGATTACTCTCTTACAACATGCTTACAAGAAATTAACCCTAAGGCTGACACAAGGGCTCAGCTACACCACACTGGATTTCGCTCATGTGAAAGGAGACTTTATGGACCTAAATGAAAATGTAGGTTTAATCTAAGATGCAAGCGATAAAGGAATATGTAATATATCCTATATTGATTAGGACAAGACACAGATCTCATCCAAACGAAGAGAAAAATTATAAAAATGGGAGAGGACTTATATTGAATTCAATATTAGGATTCACTTGCAAATCATAGAAACATTTCATATGATTTGCAAGTTATTCACGCAAATATGCAATGTAATGACTTAAATAAATAGTTATTCAAATCAATCAAAACATATACTTAAACTCAGTCAAATAGGTTCAATGTAAGATCTACTATCATATTGAAGAAGTAGTTCTTTCAATGCAACACTAATTAAAGTAAAACAAGATTATAATTAAATGAAAAATAGTTATCATTAACTACAATTAAATTTCCATGAATCTATAATCAAATTCTGATTAAAATCTATTATTCTTTGTAAAGATAGCTTTAAAGAAATTAAAGATTTAAATCATAGCAAAATAATCAATAAGCAACAACAACAAGCTACAAATTATACAATAGTGCACAAAATGGAACTTGTCAATAGCTTCCATTAAATATGTCTTTATACAAGCCTCTGAAATTCCACAGAAAGAAAGATCACTTCAATACAATAGTGTCTTCAAGATTTTCTTCCTACTGTAGAACTATTCCCCATAAGTTTCAGATCTGGAACCCCCATACAACCTGAATAAACAAAGTTTTATACATTTTTTTCCTTCAAGTCGAATCTTCCTTGAGTCATCCAAAACTTGCTCATCAATCGGCCACAAAATTCAGAACAAAATCAGCTACAGAATTTGCAAAATGTTAATTTTGGATAGAACCTTCCCCAAAAAATCATCATATCTCCCAAATGGTTTAGCATGTTCGCAACTACTTTTAGGATAAGGTAAATGGGCATGTTTTTGAAGTGGGTTTTCAACCGTTTGAAGACATTCCTCATTGATCGCCTAGAAATAGACCTGCAAACTTTCTCCCCATGAGATGGTTGTAACAACAGATCTGAGAAATTATGTCTCTTTCCTGATAATATTTCACCCAAAATATTAACTTTCTAAGGAAACAGGTTTCATAAGAAGTAAATTGACCCATTCTGCAAGTGGGTTTTTGACGATTTTGGGAAATTCCTCTCTGATCGCTCGGAGCTTAACCTGCAAAATTGCTTCTTGTGAGTTGGTCGTAACAACAAAACTGGTCTGCCTCCTTCCTGATAAGATTTCTCCCAAACGGTTGATATTCTAGGAGAATCCTTTTAGGATAGGGTAATTGACCCTGTTTCAAAAGTGGGTTTTCAATTGTTTGAATATATGTCTCACCGTTTGTTCAGAATGAAAGTTGGAAGATGTCCTCCTGAAACTGATATGAATTTTCCATTTGATGTTGCCCAAGCATTATGTCTTGTAGAGATGAATTATTTTGGGCATGTCTTAGAGACTATAGTTGAACTGGATATTTGTAATAGACACTTATAACAAAATTAAATTAAATTAATAACAAAAATATATTAAAAGATGAACTACAAGATCTCCAAATCTTAATTAACCAAATTCAATTAATAAAATCTAATCTAATTGATATCACTTATTCTAAATATACTAGATTGGACATTATATTTTGAGATTTGAGAATATTTTGCAAATAAGGTTTAATAAACACTCAATTGTTGGCAAATTTTAATCAACCAATTGAACCATATTTTAGAATCACATGTTAATTATTGAATGATAAAAATATTCCTCATAATATTGTTTCAGAACAAAATGAATATGAGGAATTCACATTAAAACTACTATCAATAATTAACCAAGTTGTTGTGATATAATAATGTCCAATGAAAAACCAATCCAATCACCTAAATGATAAAATATTTACATGACTATATAAGAAAATCAACCAAACCAATCATATCAATGGAAAGATATCAATGAGAGGAAGATGATGAGAATGTCAAAAGGACAGACACGACATAAAAAACACTAGAGATAGAAAACCAAAAAACAAATCAAGGTGACATTACCAAAATTAATAAGGGGACCCCTTTAATTTTTGAGAAAATTATGGGGGGTTGTTGGGCCCTTCATTTTGATGAATAGAAGTTGTGCATGACATATTGCAGCTTCATTTTGGAGAACAAAAGTTGTGCAATCTGTCGAGGAGTTGGACAACGAACTAAGGAAAGAAACATAAAGCAGTTGAAAGGACAACACGACATTAGTTTTGAGGAAAGAGGTTGCAACAAGATTAAGAATAAGAGAGAACTCTCGGGCTCTCAACCAACAAACTCAAAGATCAGATTATATATAAGAGACAAATAGGATTGTAAAAGGGTTGTTGGGCTGGAGTGTTGTTGTTATGGTTTATAGGGTTGTTAGTATGAGATTAGTAGTGTTATTGTTGTTGTTAGAAATGATGTTGTGACGAGAGTCACTGTTGTAATGGTCCATATTGTTAGCATAGCCGAGTTTAGAGGATCTAGGTAAGAACCATACTATCAATGTGTCAGAGTTTTGTATAATTCTAGATGTAGAGGAGCAAGAGACTGTAACACTATCTCATATCTGATGAAGAGCATCCTCTGATTACTTGTGTATGAGGATTGAGATGTGAGAAGAAACTGATATGTTAATATAATTGGAGGCCCAAATTTTGAATATGTATCACATGTATTTAGTCTTATGCATGTATGGAATGTTGCTCTGCATTATCTTTTATGTATGATATACTTAAATGCTTCTTTATGAATGGCGACACAACTCTGTCTCTTTATTCCCAGTTAGGAGATGTTCAGAACTGTTATAGGTTTAATCTATCTTGTGCAAGGCTACCATGAATCATGATAAATTAGAGGCCTGTCTAAGTATTCTCCTTACCCTTCCCTCTCTTTCTTGTCTCAATTGTGCTTTGGGTGAGACTTATTCCCTCCTGGGAAGATGAAAATGCCAGTGCTCTAGACTACTTCGGTACCTTTTGTTGGTAACTTAAGAAGGACCTTGGTATGATCACTTTTGCACCAACAAACTGGTTTCATTGCCAGGACCTGTGATTTAAAAGGGAACCTATGAGGAAAATGCTTCCGCAGATATATAGATCTGAGATTCGACAATGGTGGGAATGAAACTGTGATGCATTTATATGGAAGGAAGCGGAGTTGCAAGGTAAAAGAAAGAAGGATACAATGTATTTTGTCTTTTACTCAAAAATATCGAGCGACTAGTATGAGATATTCTGGGTAAAATTCCCGGAAGAACTATTCCATTGGATAGATCGGTTCCAAGAAGCTCCATAATTCCAAGAACGCATCAAGAAGACCTACACTTGGGATACAGAGAAGATCACAACACTTCATCAGCTGGATCACCAAATCATGTGAGCAGTTGATTTCTGGGTTAATACGATTCTGGAGGGATACATCGTTGAATTCCTAGCTGAGAATCACCAATATTTTTCACGGGCGGAAGAAATTTTCAAGAAAGGTGCACGTGGAAGACTCATGAGGGAAATTCCCCTATAGATCAAAGTATTCTTGATGGAGGAGGGGATGATAACTATTCCCTCAACTGAGATGGCAGCCTAAACACCTACTCTTGGGGTAGGGTGATTTTGGGGTATGATCATTACCTAAGAAGGGGAAAGGGTTCTTTGACAGATGAGAGAATATCAAGAAACGAGTGTAATAAATGAGCGAGCCTTAAGGAGAGCCACCATTGTTGAGAAGTGGTGGCCCGGAAAGATAAAGAAAGCAATGAAGCAGTCCGAGGTGTTGTGGAAAGAAATTATATCAAGACGAACAAATGAAAGAAAGAATGAAGAGTTGAGGAAGGTAAGAAGACAAGAAAGACTGGCCAGTATAAGATTACAACAGAGAGAAACACATAGAGGAAGGTGTCCCCAGATGGGTGGATGATAAGAAGAATACAAAGAACTAAGGGAAGATGAAGTAGGTCTGGACCTTGCAGGAGATCAAGAATATTCATCCCCGATATCAGGAAACATTGAGAATCATGCAGAGAAGGTTGCTCCATAGGAAGAGAACGAGAGCCCCCCAAATCAAAGAAAATTGCCCAGAAGTCAGTGGAACTAGCCTCGAATCACTCGTCCCCTAGGTGTCCTCTATACCCATGGTAAATTCTACACCACCTACTTATGTTATTTTTATTCCATCGCATCCAGTTAGTCAAAATCATTATGTAAGTGTAAACGTTGGGAGGATATTAGGTGCAAAAGTGATAAGACCATATTGAAATGACACTCACCATAATACTTGGATTGTACCTCATGGAGCAAGACCCAATGTCTTTCGGAAGCCAGCTGATGTGGTGGATATTGTTGTGATGAACCTGGACCTGTGGTGGTGAGGTGGGTCTCTATATGTGCAAGTGGACACTGTTGGTCAAGTTGTGTCTCGATACTCCATGTTTGCAACCCGAGGACCTCGAGACATCATCTCCTTAGTTATCCTTAAGAGTTGGGGATAACACTAACAATCTTCGAAACATTGTATCTCCACAAGAAGGTAATTAGGGTACCCCTTTGTAAGAGGATAATACATTGGATGCCAACACCTATATGTGTAAGAAGGATATTGATGTCAAGAATCAAGTTCGTAATTACCATGCTCATAAGCTTGGATCTACTAAGAAGGATGCATCCATGTCACATCCAATTTTCCCTCTTCATATACAAAATCCAATGATTGATATGATGTTTCACCCTCCTAAGGGTGTTTTATGAAGGCCTGCACATAACCCAAATGTATGAGTTGCTTAACTACAATATTTTTGAGGATTTAGATCATGCACCCTATGCCATGTCTACCATTGGAAGTCCTTTAGAGCTTCCCACAACCCCCCCAACAATGAAAGGAATTATTGAATGTTGTTTGTGGGATTTACCCTTCTGATGCTTTTTTAATAACATTTGAATTGGAATAGTTTCAACCTAAGCCTCCCCACCACATCACTTTTAAGATCTAAGTATCTTTACATGACACATTTATTCTTAGGTGTGTGGTGGATGAAGGGGATTGTACTTGTTTCATGTCCCTGTCATGTTGCAAATCCTTTGGTTCTCCTAAGCTTATTCCTTTAGCCATAATGTTAAGGATTTGATGGTCATTCATTCAAACCCCATGGAATTATTCCAGCCTTCCCAATCGAACTGGGGGTTAAAATTGTTTCAATAGAGGTTGAATTTATTGACGCTCCTTTAAAATACAACCTTTTATTGGGATGTAGTGGGACATATTCATTGACAACTATTGCATCTTTAGTGTTTTGAGAATTTCAATTCGCTCATGAGGGGTAGATTTTCACTATTGACTAGTTGTCTTATTGTATGATTGATGTCGTTTCTAACATTGGGTATAATGTCATGATGGTGGATAATCCTAAGGGGATATATGAAATTATCAATGTTGGGATGTTTAAGGACTCATCCTCGATAGTTACTTTATCTTTCCTTCTACCGGTGTGCCATATAGCATGTTCACTTGCATATGTGATCTCTTTACTCACCGTTGACTTCATGGTTAATTTCTAGATGTCCTATTTTGAGGAGAATATTGAAAAAATGCATTTTGTTCCTTTCAATTTTTCATACTTTGGAGAAGACCCATGGATCATGCTAGACCCATCTGCATTTGTGTCGGAAACTAGATATGTAGGTTTAGTTGTGCCATTTTTTGCAGTTGAAGCCTCTTATTAATCCATTTAGATGACATCTAGAGACTTTGATAAAAATATTCCTCCTCGTGAGAATTATTATTAATTTTTGTCACCTATGTTGGCCTTCAACCCCCCCTAACTTGCAAGATTTGTTGGCACAGGAGCAGACCCAGGGTTCAGCGCTAAGAGCGCACCAACAAGCCCTAACTACTAGCCCTTTCGACAACACCTGCGAGGGAGATGCAGTCTCACCCAAAGTAGCTATGGGGGGGGGGGTTGTAGGACAAATATGTCTACAACCAAAGGGAACACCAAGTGGATCTAATACAAGAGAAATACATCATTTATATATCACTTACCAGTCTAGATCTACTCCGTAGAACTATCTATCAAATCTAACATAGTAATGAAATACAATATACCAAATGACAAAGAACAAAGAATAAATCACTCACACAACACAAGATATATGTGGTTCACCCTCTCTCTAGGGATACGTCCACAGAACTGTGCTTTATAATATATTAAGATGAAGCATATAGTTCTTGTCAGCGCTCTCAGCTAACAAATCTTCTTTCTTCTCCTCTCTATCTCTCCCCTTCATGCGCACCCAGCTGCAGGACTAATCTTCACACCCAGCTGGAGATCTTACAATACCAGAAGGCTCTACACTCAACACTTCTCTCTCACACAATAGTAATGAATCCTCAATCAACTTAGTACCAACAATAATAACAAAAACAACAAAAAGCCATCTTAGGTCCTTTAGACCTCTATTTATACATTACAATAGCTCACCGACAGCCTTAGGTCAAGACCTAAGTGTCAAAACCCTAGATGCCAAAACCCCAGGTGTCTAAAACCCTAGGTCAACTTGACCCATGTTTTCAAGGCTTCGCCAGCTTGTCTTTCCTTCCTTCTCGTGCGGTGCTCCAAAGTATCCAATGATGGCTTTTTCCGCTTGCTGAGTTGTCCATGATCCATATTCCTTGTTTATCTGTCATCCTTGATCTCCTCATCCAACGCCTTGCTTTCTCTTACTTCACTCCATCTTTTCTTCACTTTTGCTTACTTCGACCCAGTAATAGTCACTCTGTATTCTACGTAGTTCGTATTTTTCCTTTTCTTCCTTGATCTTCGCTTGCTTCCATAACCAAGGGCCAATAGGCCCTCAACACTCACCTGTGACTCGTCCCGAGGCACTTCAGATCTCAACTTCATGTTTTAATTCGACTGCAGACTGCGCAGGGCAGCCTTTGCTTCCAGCTCTAGTCCTCCCTATTCCTTGTGCAGACTGTCTTTTCTATGTCTGGTACCCAGCTTCAATTGCACCTGGTACCTAACCCTTTTTCTCATGCTTTAACTAAGAGTTGCAAGGTAGCTGGTTGTCATAATATAATTTCAACCGGATCTCGTTCACCAAACCTTCCTTCCATTCTCCATTCAAAGTCTTCAACTGCACAGCTCCTCCTTCTATAACATAAGCAACCTCATATGGCCCAAGCCAATGCGTTCTGAACTTCCCAGGATCCTTCATGAACTTACTGTCATATACCAGTACCATATCACCTTGCTTAAATACCTTCTTCTTGATGTCTCTGTCGTGGTAGGCCTTCTCTCTTTCCTTCTCAACCTGCTGGTGAAATCCTGCAATGAATCGGTCTTCTTTCAGTTCGACCAACTGCACAAGCCTCTCTCAAACAACGCCAGTGTCATCCATATCTGTAAAGGCAACAATTCTTAGGCTTGGTACCAAATATTCCATTGGGATGAAGACTTCGAGACCATAAACCAGTTTGAATGGAGTATTCATGGTCAGTTTCTTGCAAGTTGTTCTATAGGCCCATAATACTGCTGGTACTCTTGAATCCTAGTCATCCCTATTCACAATGTAGATCTTCGTTAGTGCTGTCTCCAAAATCTTGTTGAATGCCTCGACTGTCCCATTCACTTGTGGATGGTAAGGTGTGCTTTTCTGATGATGAACTGTAAATTCCTCGGTCAATGCTTCAATTGTTTTATTAATGAAATGTGTGCCTTCATCGCTCATAAGGATCTTCGGGCATCCAAACCTGGTTATGATGTCATCAAATATGAAGTGCGCAACTGTAGTGGCACTACAGTCCTTAACTACTCTTGCTTCGGCCCATCTGGTCAAGTACTCTGTCGCAATGATTATGTACCTTTCTCCTGTGCGCTTCCCTGGTGGGTTAATAGGTCCCACGAAGTCAATGGCCCATTTCTCAAATGCTTGTAGGGTCAGCTGTGGTGCTAACGACATTTCATCTCTTCTAGACGGTTTCCCAACTTTTTGGCATACATCACAGGCCCTGTAATAGTTCTTAGCATCTCTATGTAAGGTAGGCCACCAAAGGCGAGCTCGAAGAACCTTTTGTGCAGTTGCCTTCCCTGCATAGTGTCCTCCTGCGATTCCTTCATGAGCTTCGGTGAGGATCAACGGTCACTTTTCTTCCATAACACACCTCCTTAGTATCTCATAAGGTCCCATCTTGTATAGTTGTCCAACTATAAGTGAAAAGTCTGCAGCGCGCACTACTAGTTGTTTCTTCTGGGTGATTGTATATTCACTAGGTGTCATTCCTGTTGTCAAGAACTGGACTATTTTTTAAAAGTGGTTATCAATATTTCTAATGGCTAACAACTGTGCATCCGACAATGTATCCTTCAAACTAGTAGGCTCTTCTCCACGTTCCAACCTCGACAAGTGGTCAGGACCTTTGTTCATTCTTCCTGGATTAACCACGATCTCAAAATCATATTCTTGAAATAACAGATGGAATCCACATATTCTCCCCCCCAACACTGGCTTGTTGACTAGGTATTTCAGCACAGAGTGATCAATGAACATTTTAAAGTGTCCTCCCAGCAAGTAGTGGCAGAACTTCTGCAGCGCATACACCATGGCTAACCCTTCTCTCTCAGTGGTGGTGTAATTAATCTTTGTTGTGGATAGTTTCCTACTAGCAAAGGCTAACGGGTGGTCGATGTCTCTTGTTCCTGGTTGTGCTAACACAACTCCTAATGCAATAGAATATGCATCGACATGCACATGAAATTCCTTTCTCCAATCTTAGAAAACCAGGTGCAGTAACCATTTTCTATTTCAACGTGTCGAAGCTTTGTTGGCATTCTTCTGTCCAGTGAAATTGACAGTCTTTCTTCAAAAGCTTCTCCATGGGTGTTGTAATCTGGGCATAGCCTTTAATGAACTTCCTGTAATATACAGTGTGTCCCAACGCAATGTGCAACTGTTTGACTGAAGTAGGAGGGGGTAGATCAACTATGATGGCAATTTTAGATGGATCTACCAGCAATCCCTGCTTGCATACAATTTGGCCTAACAACACTCCAAATGGTGAAAAGAAAATGCACTTCTTCAGGTTTAAGGCAATCTGACACTGCCTGCACTTGTCCAACATTAGCCTTAAACATTCAATATGATTTTTCAATAAACTAAAAACATTCCAATCATCAAAGTATGCTTCTAGAAACTTATGGAGAAACTCCTTGAATGCTTCGACCACCACCCTGGAAAAGATGGTTGGGGCATTCTTCAATCCAAATGACATTACTGTATATTGGTAGGATCCCCATTCTGTGGAAAAAATGGTATTATGGCGATCTTCCTTGGCAATCCGGATCTGATGGTATCCTGAAAATCCATCTGTAAAAGAATATACCTCCTGACCTCATACATTATCTAATACTTCGTCAGTGAACGACGTAGGGAAGGGGTCATGCAAACATGCATCATTCAGCTTCCTAAGATCTACACAGATCCTTATCTCTCCTGTCTTCTTGTCTTGTACCACCATAGGGCTAATCCATTATGATTCTTCGATAGGTTCTATAATCCCTGCTTCCATCATTCTGTCGAGCTCAATCTTCACTTTTTCCTTATATTTAGGGTTCAATCTGTAGGGTCTTTGTTTGACTGGTATTGCATCTAGTTTCAAAGGGATCCTCATATCTCACATAGGCCCTTTAATGCCTTTCATATCAATGAACTTGATTGGAAACAAGTCCTGATACTCATGTACCAATTCTACGATCTTCTCAATAGTGGAAGCATCCTAATAATCTCCAACATTTGCAAGCTTCGGTGTTTGTTCTGTGCCAATATTTGTTTTCTTGATCTTGATCGGCTGTCCAATAAATGGTAGCTCAACTCTTGGTCCTTCCACATCTCTTTGGCCCTCTGTTTTTGTGATGTTCACCTTCCTAGGATCATTGTCTTCCTCAGTATTGATGTTGTAACAACCTTGCAGTTTCTGGAGAGGCGTACTCCATTCGTCCTCTTCTTGTTCCAAAGGGAGGATAGGTGCCTCCTCGAACACTTTTTATTTGACAACCTATAATGCTTGATCTATTGTAGGATATTGGCTTTCAAATAAAAAGGTAGTAACAAAGTTTTGAGTCATACCTTCCCAATCTGCAGTGATGAGGCGCAACTCTTCTTGAAGGTACCAGTTGATAGGTGTTGTGTCCAGCGTGTTAACGAATTTATGTACCCACTGCTCTTGAGGAATGTTTCTCCATGCTTCCACACAACTTTGCACATGGTCCTTCATACAACTCCGACCTGTGTATCTAACTTCATAGCCTTCTACTTGTGCGAAGAACCGTGTTGTCATCAGAGTACGACATTGTACCCATTATGTAATGTTGTTTTGTGTGTCCCCCACCATATTGCTGGTGTGGCCTTCAAGGCCTCATCCATTGCCAACAATCATTGTTGCGTTGGTACACTTTCTTCAAAGTCCGACAAGAAAGTTTCTAAAGAATTTAGACCATCAAAGGTGGGTAAGTTACTTACTGTTGTGTCGATCCAGTGTACTTACCTGGTTAATCTAGCACATCTCCTTGTAGATACTTCGTACATTTTTTTCTGCCAATTCTCCAATGCTTCTTATGAATATGAGGAACATGCGTTGTCACTTCACCAGCTCAAATTTCCATCCGCCATAGGATTAATGTAATCCTGTTGTCTGGCTATTAATTTGTATATGTTTTCCAGTTCATATGTGTGGTCTTCTTCTCTGATGGGATCTGTGTATCGCTAACCTTCATCGGGATCTAAAGGTGCAATGACCCCAAGGCCATCTCCTTTAAACATCATTCGTCTTTTCTTTAGATCGACCACAGTGGAATTATTTAAAGCTCAATCAATTCCTAACAATGCAGGGTAAGGACAACTATCATCAACTATCTCAATTACCTCGAAGTCTGCAAACGTCCTCACTCTGTCGATGTCCATAGGGACATGTTCCAATCTTCCAAAGGGTCTGACAGCTTGTTGATTATCCATCCTAATTCTGATAGGGGAATAGATCAACTTAGGTTTTCCCATTAGTGCCCAGGTTTGCTTTGTCATGACATTGACCTCCGACCCTAAGTCGAGGACCACATAGTCTATATCATACTCTCCAATATGAGCATTCATGTGTAGTTCCTTATTTTTCCTTCTCTTCTTGGATAGTTGATGTACTACTTTATTTAGTAAAGGATCTACCCTTCCTATCTCATACTGTCTAACCAAATTTTGTAGTTATTGTATGGATCTCTCATCTTTAATCAACTCTATAAATGTATACAAGAAACTAACAAGTTTACTTGCTTCTTTTCCATCTCCGGGCGAAGCAAACTGATCAAATGCCAGAGGCATTCCACATTCTCTTACTTATGGTCATGTCTTCGATGAAGAACCTTGGTCTCCCCTGAATTCTTTCCTTGCCTCCTCAAACATTTGTTTTTATTTCTTTGCATCAAAAGTTTGTGTCTTCTCTGCAACTTTCTTGACTCCTGATTATTCTGTAGTATTTCCTTGGATCATTATGTCTTCTTCTGTAATGACACCTTCTCGAGTGATAACATCCACTCTAGGGTCTGCTCCACGAGGTTCTGCTTTGATTAATTGTATTTGCGGGTTCTGCTGAGGTCCCTGTCTCTCCTAAAGTTTAGTCAACAATGTTGGACATTCCTCGATAACATGCTTGAAGGAGTTGCAATAACTGCAAGTGGTACAAGGGTTTTGACAGTCCCTTGACAAGTGTCCTGTCTGTGTGCATTTATAATCGATTATCTTTCCTCGACCTTGACCCATACCTCCTCCTCTTCCTCTTCCTTGGAATCCACCACGAGGGCTAAAGTTTCCTCTCCCAGGGGATTTATACTGCATAGTGTTTCCTTCTTGCTATACTTCACCTTGAATTTTGTATATATCCCTTGAGCTTTCATGCATGAGGTCGTAAGTCCTACAATACCTATCATCATTCCCCATGGACTTACAGAACGTGCAATACAAATTTGTGGGTGTCTGAACATATTTTTTCATGTAATAGCACTCACCAGGGCGATGTCTATTTCTACATACCTCACACCAGGGTAGGGTAACTTGCTTCAAGGGGCTCAGAGCTCCAGAGGCCAAGTATTCATGAAATAGGGGACAATGTTCCTTGTCATGGCCTTCTGATTTTCATCTGACACACAAGATATCTTCTCTTTTGTCTTTTCCCTTGTCTTTCATCATATCTTCAACCTTCATAGACAAACTAGTTAGCTGACTCAAGATTTCACTCATACCTGAGCTGGATTCTCCCATAGGGGCTAATTCTAGCTTCATGGCGATCTCCAACACCTTAACCTGCAAAGAAAGCTTATGTTGCATTAGAGGAACTCTGTTGTGTGGTAAGAGAGAAACAATGAACCATTCCTTGTTCTGCTCATCTGGGATTTGAAAACTCAGATGGTTTGTCAAGGTCTTAAATCTCTAATCGAACTCCCATACCGATTCAACTATTCTCTACTTGATTTCTTTTAGTTCTGTAATGCACTGTGACTCCGACTTGGATTTCTTGAACTCGACAATCAACGCATTCTTGATCTCATTCAATGGTTTAGGCTAGGCAATTCCCTTAACAAACTTCATGTACCAGCTTAGTGCGTGGTCTCTTAGGGTAGTGCTAAACTGAGCTCGTTTGACAACTTCGTCGGTGATGTTATTAATACTCCATACGACTTCGCATAGAAACCCGTGTTGATCAAGATCTTCATATCCATATCCTTTGAAGGTGGGTAACCTCATCTCATCTATCATAGATCTTCCTAGGTTTCTTGACTAAGTAGGTGTTGAGATACTAGTGACAATGCCCTGAACGCTCGGGTGACTCAGATTACTCTAATTGCTTAATGTTGTTGAATCAACAGGAGGGATAATAGTACTTACTTCAATAGTCTGCGCAATTCCTGAAGATTCTGGCTCTTCCTGGTGAGGTTCTTTAGCTTTCCCTTCCTCTGGCCCAACGGGCTCTGAATGTTCTTCGTCAGTCAGATCTCCCTCTTCTCCACTATAGAAACCCTCGTCCCCATAGTTCTGCTTAAACATGTTCACAAGGGGAACTTCTCTGAACACTCTCCCACTACGCGTATGTATAGCCTTTGTGTTATTGTCATTGTCTGAGTTCTTGAACATTAGCTCTTCAATCCAGCAGACTACTGTATCTTCAAGATGTTCTTCTCATGCAATAACATCTTGATCTTCAGCTTCAGAAAATGTAAAAATTTTCCTCTAGGTCCCTTAAAGAAATATCTCTCTTCTTGGCTATACGATTCTACTCTGTCAACAACAAACTTAGTGATATACCCTCCAATGGTACTGTCAAACCAGTAATCTACTGATCTTGACACGACATTATCAACTCTCTTGACCTTCTTGATCAGATCCGACGTCCAAACCACAGGAGGTCTAGATCTGATCTCAAACTGGGTATCTTCTAGCCTAGCTAGCCACTCGTATAACTCTCTATGGATTCCTCCAAAGAAAATCTCATGTATATCAGTAAAGATATACCTTTCCAGCCAATCCTCTGTACTAAGATTAGGGTTCTTATTCTGGGCTTCAGTGAAGTCCTTTTCTTGATCTTCTATCCACTTCTGAATCTGTGTCTTTGATGGAAACCACCTTGACATTCCCTCATGAAGATTCTTGTCCTAGAAATGGAACCATTTGTTGGCACATGGGCAGACCCAGGGTTCAGCTCCAAGAGCGCACCAACAAGCCCTAACTATTGGCCCTTTCGGCAACACCTGCGAGGTAGATGCAGTCTCACCCGAAGTAGCTATGGGGGGGTTGTAGGACAAATATATCTACAACAAAAGGGAACACCAAGTGGATCTAATACAAGAGCAATACAACATTTATATATCACTTACCAGTCCAAATCTACTTCGCAGAACTATCTATCAAATCTAACATAGTAATGCAATAATAGTATACCAAATGACAAAGAACAGAGCATCAATCACTCGCACAACACAAGATATACGTGGTTCACCCTCTCTCTAGGGCTACATCCACAGAATTGTGCTTTATAATATATTAATATGAAGCATACAGTTCTTGTCTATGCTCTCAGCTAGCAGATCTTCTTTCTTCTCCTCTCTATCTCTCCCCTTCATGCGCATCGAGCTGAAGATCTTACAATACCAGAAGAATCTACACTCAACACTTCTCTCTCACACAATAGTAATGAATCCTCAATCAACTTAATACCAACAATAATAACAACAACAACAAAAACCCATCCCATGTCCTTTATACATCTATTTATACATTACAATAGCTCACCGACAACCTTAGGTCGAGACCTAAGTGTCAAAACCCTTGATACCAAAACCCTAGGTGTCTAAAACCCTAGGTCAACTTGACCCGCGTTTTTAGGGCTTCGCCAGCTTGTCTTTCCTTCCTTCTCGCGCGGTGCTCCAAAGTATCCAACGATGGATTTTTCCGCTTGCTGAGTTGTCCATGATCCATCTTCCTTGTTGATCTATCATCCTCGATCTCCTCATCCAACGCCTTGCTTTCTCTTACTTCACTCCATATTTTCTTCTCTTTTTCTTACTTCGACCCAGTAACAGTCACTGTGTCTTCTGCGCAGTTCGCATTTTGCCTTTTCTTCCTTGATCTTCACTTGCTTCTATAACCAAGGGCCAACAAGATTTATTAGATATGGTCTTGTCTTTAGATAAGGATATATTGGAGGCAATGACTTATCCTAAGATACCATGTAAAGACATGCATCATCGCTCATACTTTCTTCCTTGGTTGGAATAGATGGAGGTTGGAGATAAGGTTCTCATCATGCATGGAGATTTCAATTGGTATCAAAGTATCATTTCTATACATAATATGTATGGGGAAGGCAACATGGAAAATAATTATAAGACTATTCCAATCAAAATCTTCGTAAAACCTGACATCATTGAAAATACGCTGATTGGAGATAATTGTTCTCATGATAAAATTCAAACCTACACAAATATTTTCAAGGAATTTCACAATGTCTATGCTTGGTCTTATGAATAAATGCTAGGAATTTATTCCTGAATTATCAAACATGAAATCAAGACTTATGATAATTCCAACCCTATTCAAGAAACATTGCGACCAATTAATTCGAGTAAAGTAGTTGTCATCAAGGCATAGGTGGAGAAGTTGTTGAAATCTAGTTTCATCTACCATATTCCTTTGACCCAGTGAGTGTACAACCTGGTTCTTGTTGAAAAGAAGAAGGGGACTATTCATGGCTATATTGGTTTTTCAGGATCTAAACAAAATGTGCTCAAAATATAATTATCCCACACCATTCATCGATCAAATTAATTATGAATGTGCTAGAAACAATTTTTTTTCTTTCATAGATGGATTTTTTGGCTATAACCAAATTTGGATCTATTAAGAAGATCAACATAAATCTACCTTCATATGTCCTTAGGGTACATTTTCTTATTGAAAAATGTCGTTTGGTTTGAAAAAATGTTGAATCTACATTCCAACATGCCATGTCATATGTGTTTCACAACAAAAAAAACATATCATTGAAGACAAAGAGAAGGGTTGATCATCTAGCTCATCTTCATGTCATGTTCGAAATATTTAGGTATTATATAATTAATATAAACCCCATACATGCATAGTTTTTTGTGTGTGTGGGTCATTACTTGGTTTTATTGTTTCCAAGTCTAAGATTATGGTGGATCCATTTAAGGTTGATGCAATAATCTAGTTGCCTCCTTCACACAACATTCACCAACTTTAAATCTTGCAAGGAAAAACAAAAAGAAATGAAACTATTCATCGCAAATCATGTCAAGTTTACAAAAAGGTTTCATGTGCCTTTTGAAGAAGGGAGTTAAGTTTATGTAGGATGATCAAGTGCATCGATCATTCGGTGCTTTGAAAAAACATCTTATTTATGCCCCGTTGTTGAATCCTCTAGACTAAAACATGATTTCCTATTATATATGGTGACATTTTAATCAACAATTGGCATGGTTTTGGAGTCAAGAGTATGAGTCACATCAAGAGAATGTGATTTATCAAACAATCAAGGACCCCTTATCAAAGAAGAACCCATGAAATCAAGGACCCCTTATCAAAGGGGTCCTTGAAGGGGTCATGACCATCAAAGAACTCATCATGACCATGTTTCCCACAAAAGTTGCAATGCATGTCTGTCTTCGTATTTTTATATTTTCCTCCTTTTTTACCATTAGGAGTGGAAGCTAGCTGAGAGGGTTTGGGACCCTTTTTTTTACTTGTTATTGTGGCGATGATGTTTCTTCTTGGGATTCTTGGATTTGTCTTTCTGTTGGACTACTAAGGCTTTGTTGGGGGTACCTGTAGTGCTCATCAATCCAAGTTGCAGAAGCTTATCTTGCTTTTGAATTAGGGCATCACAAAAGGACTCAAGAGAGGTATTTTTATAAGAAGTCCCTAGAGCTTCTTTGGTAGCATAAAATTTAGATACAAAAATATAATATGTACTACCAAGCTTAGAAAGAAAAACATATATGCATCAATCTTACGACAGATCTAGTTCGCATTCTATACACAAAAGTATAAGTGTTTTGAACTTAGAAAATCACTCTTCAATACAAGGAAAATAATTTGGAACTAAAGTCATTAACTGACTTTCCAATTGGTGAGCTCGAATAATATTGTGTTTACCAAACACAACTTCAAGTTGTTCCCAAGCTTTATTGGGGGAATCAAGTCCTTGAAGGTGAAACCTTAAGTCAAGAGAGAAGGGCATTCTGATTAGTCCATGGGATTCACCATTCCTATTAATCTATTTGGCATACTTGTCATCATCAGTAGGTTCTTCTTCTTTTCCCCAAGTAATCTGGTACAGTCCTTTACTTCTTAATAAATCCTCCATATGGAATTTCCATTGGAAGTAGTTGGTGCTGGTAAGAAAAGATCACTGGGAGAATCCATATTAAATATGCAGATAATATGAATTTAAATGTTGAAATTGATGGTCTATATGGAAATATCTCGAAAAAATAGGTTGTTTAAAAAAAACTGACACTAAAAACGGATTTCGGATGTGAAAGTTATGCCCTTTTGAGAAAAGGCATAAACGGTAACCAAAGAGCCACGTGGAAAGTAGAAGTTGGTCCATGTGGCAATACCCCTCTTAATAGCATCACTTTTACAAATGAGTTGTTTATGAATTGACCCACTTTTATAGAATAAGTGGAGATCACTTTTACAATGAAGCTACTTTATAAATGAAAGTTGAGGGAAAACAAATAACTTAAAATATTAAAGCTACTTATAGTGATTCACCTTTATAATTTAAGTGAAACACACTTTACAATGAATGCATGAACTTTTTCAAAAAAAGTAACAAAAAAAAGAC
Organism: Picea engelmannii; assembly: GCA_009831015.1. Classification (NCBI taxonomy): domain Eukaryota; kingdom Viridiplantae; phylum Streptophyta; class Pinopsida; order Pinales; family Pinaceae; genus Picea; species Picea engelmannii. Next base: position 51,071 of record ML793917.1, read on the forward strand.
TTGAACTCAAGACCTCGTATTTAATAAGACAACTTTTAACCAAGTGAGTTGTTAGGATATTTAGACACTTAGGAGTTAGTTAAGAACTACTTGGTCTAATGTGTCGTTAGGTAAAAGTGTGTTTCTTAGTGTGTTTCTTTAGTATGCATTAGTATGCACTTGTAGTTAGGACATCCGACGGTCACGATATATTCCCGACATAGAGTGATCCGATGGTTCATACTCTCCTCGATCTTAATGACCATTGATCTATGGCTTAACACCCAATTGGTCCATGATATCTATTCAAAGAGCATGGAGGGTCATTTGTCGATGATCGATTGTGAGAAAATCTCTTGTAAAATCTCTCTGTAATCTTTTTCTTTTGCATTAATAAATTGCTCCAAGTGGTCGCGTCGGCTCCGGCCAAGGATGTTTCCCCATAGGGGTTTTACCACGTGAAAACATCGGTGTGTTGATCTTTGATCTAGTTACGTGAGTAGTTACTGAAGGTGGTCATCCTTTGTTGGAATACCTGTGTTGTCGAACATGGTATCAAAGCATGTTTGAAGACCCGCTCTTGTTGTAGATCAAGATCGTGAAGCCGAGTTGTATAATCTCCATTTTCTATCATTTATGTACATTTATGGGTTGAGAGTACTATTGTATTGCATTTGGAGCACTCGTTTCATTCAGGAACACTTTTTGTTTCACTCGAAAAGGTTTCCATTTGCCCAAGATACAACCATTACAGTCAGATCCGGAGGTATAAAGCTTGAATACGCATTTTTTAAATTTTTGCAAAGTAGTATTTTGGTTTTATTTTGGTTTTGTATTATTTATTTATGGGTTGCTACTCTTTTAGATCTGTGTATTCTCTTTTCCCCGCGCCCTGTGTGATCTCGGAAAATCAGAAACAGATAGGAAAATGTGCATCTTCTCGGTAAGCTAACCAAGATCTAACTCGTGTTGCCATCGAGAAGCAAATTTGTTTTCTTGTGTGAAAAGAGCTTTGTTTAGCATGCTCTCCAAGGCCATCTTCAACAACAACAACTCCAATCCTCCTTCTGAACATTACAATATGTTTTTCTAGACCATTTGGTTAAAATTTGTATTATTAAGTAAGAGGTCTTGAGTTCAAGTCTCTCTTTTGTTACTTTTTTTTTGAAAAAGTTCATGCTAAAATTGTAAAGTGTATTTCACTTCAAGTATAAAAGTGAATCACTATAAGTAGCTTTAATATTTTATTTTAGAGTTATTTATTTTGCATGCAAATTTTCTGTTATAAAGTAACTTCATTGTAAAAGTGATCCCCACTTCTCTTTATAAAAGTGGGTCACTTCATAAAGCAACTTACACTATCCGGTGGTCACTTGGTTACCGTTTATGTTTTTTTTTAAAGGGCATAACTCTCACATCCGAAGTCCGTTTTCAGTGCCGTTTTTTTTTAAGCCGCATAACATTTCAAGATATTTCCATCCAAATCATCAGTTTCAGTTTTTAAATCCATATTATCTGCATATTTAATATGGCTTCTACAAGTAATGTCTTGCTTACTAGCACCAACTACTTCCAATGGAAATCTCATATGGAAGATTTATTAAGAAGTAAAGGCTTGTACCAGATTACCTTGGGAAAGGAAAAAACACCCACTGATGATGATAAGAAATCCAAATGGGATGATAGGAGTGACAAAGCACGTGGACTAATCAAAATTTCCATCTCTCCTGTTTTAAGGTTCCACCTTAAAGAAATTGATGACCGCAGAGAATCTTGGGAAAATATTGAATCTATGTTTGGTAAACTCAATATTATTCGAGCACAACAGTTAGAAAATCAAGTACTGACCTTGATTCCAAGTGATTTTTCTTGCCTTGGAGAATATCTATCTAAGTTTAAAACACTCAGAATTTTATGTGAAGAATGTGAGATAAAAATGGAGGAAGAGCATTGCATCTATCTTATTCTTTCTAAGATAGGTAGTGCATATTCTATGTTTGTATCTACCTTTTATGCCATGAGAGAGGCTCTAGGGAAATATTATCAAAAACTCACTCTTGATTCCTTTTGTGCTGCTTTGATTAGAGAGGAAGATAAACTTGTACAACTTGGAGTGATCAGCACTGCAGGTACCTCCAACAAAGCCTTAGTTGCCCAACAGAAAGATAAACCCAAGTGTCCCAAGAAGAAACATACTCGCTACAACAACAAACAACATAAGGGTCCCAAACCCACTCAGTCAGCTTCATCTCCTAATGGTGACAAAGGAGCAAAATATAAAAATAAGAGGACTGACAAACATTACAACTTTTGTGATAAAGATGGTCATGATGAGTCCAAATGTTTCAAGAAGATGGCATCTTTAGAAGCAACAATGAAGAAAAACAAAATCAATATTGATTCTACTTCTTATTTTTCTTCTCATGGACATGCACTTTCCGCTTCTGGTTTCTCCTTCAATACAACTTCTACTACTTCTTCTGATGAGTGGCTTATTGATTCTGGAGCATCTTATCATATGGCTAAGGATAAAGACATATTTTCTGCTCTAAATGAATGTAACACCAAGAACATATTTGTTGGTGATGATAGATCTCTTAGTGTTGTAGGATCTAGAACAGTTCAAGTAGATAATGATCATTTCAATGATGTATTATGTGTTCCAAGTCTTTCTTGTAACCTTCTATCAGTCTATCAAATCACTCATTCAGGTGAAGGTAAAACCGTAGAGTTTTCACCTCACCAAGTTGTAATCAAGGATCTAAAAGATCCTAAGCATGTTATTTCTACTGAAATTGATGATGATATTACCAGGTTGTACAAGTTTGACAACTTTGGGTCATCACCTTTTTCATTAGTTTTTGTTGCTCATAGCGATGAATTGAGCAAACTTTAGCATGAGAGGTTTGGTCATCTAAACTATCACTCATTGCAGCAACTATGTAATCAACAGATGGTGACTGGTATTCCTCTTGTTTCATGCAGAGATGGTGTTTCTGTCGGTTGTCTTCTCGAAAAACATCATCGGGACAGTTTTGACAAACGTGCCTCTTGGCATGCCTCAGGCCCTTTATAGCTTGTTCACAGTGATTTGTGTGGTCCACTTTCTTCTCCTTCCTTTTATGGGTGCAAGTATTTCTTAACTTTCATTGATGATTTTTCCATACGTACTTGGGTTTACTTCTTAAAACTTAAGAGCAAAGTTTTTGACAAGTTTTTGGCCTACAAGGCCCTTGTAGAAAAACAATTTGGACATCAAATTCAAAAGTTAAGAACAAATAATGGAGGCGAATATGTGAACAATAATTTTACAAGTTACTGCACTACACAGGGCATCCAAATGCAACACACTGTTCCATATACACCACAACAAAATGGTGTTGTTGAGAGAAAGAACCGCACATTAAAAGAAATGGCTAATTGTATGATCCAATCTAAGGGATTAAGTCTAAAGTATTGGGCGGGAGAAATCAACTATGAAAATTACATAGTCAATCACACTCCCACAAAGACTCTTAAAAATATAACACCGGAAGAAGCTTGGACTAAAATTAAACCAGATGTAAGTCACTTCCGTGTATTTGGCAGTATAGCATGGGCTCACATTCCTGATGAGAAAAGGAAAGCATTGCAGCCTAAAAGTGAGAAGTGTATATTTGTTGGTTATTCTGAAGATGTCAAAGGTTATAGAATTCTTTAACCACATTGTAATGAAATTATTCTTAGAAGATATGTTAAATTTGATGAAAATCTCTTGGCCTGCGAGCCTAATTCAACGGTTGTGCCTTCTTGGGCCTGCGAGCCATCTTCGGCGTTTGTGCCTTCTTATGTTCTTAGTCTGGTTTCTTCTTCAGATGATGAAAGTGAGGATGAAAATCCACCTCTGCCTGCTCACCTTCCTCCATATGAGTCCTTTGAACCTAAACTCAGTTCCACCGTTTCCTAGATGGGTTTGCTCAACATGAGAAGCAACTGATGGTCTTGTCAGTGATCGTTTAGATCAACATTGAACACATTCACAGTTCCAATGAGCCTCTTCTCTTTTGGCTCAAGTTTCAGAGACTCATGATCCAGAGACATTTGCAGAAGCTTCAGGTCATCTAGATTGGGATACAACAATGAATGAAGAGTATCGTTCTTTAATGGCAAACGATACTTGGGATCTTGTACCTCTTCTAAAAGGAAGAAAACTTATCAGATGTAAATGGTTCTACAGAACTAAGTATGCATCAGATGGAAGTGTTGAAAGACACAATGATTAGTTAGTTGCCAAAGGATTTTCCCAAGTTGAAGGAATTGACTATAATGAAACCTTTGCCCCTATAACCAAAATGAATTCCATCTGCCTTGTTCTTGCCCTTGTTGCCTCACATAAATGGGAGGTCCATCAAATGGATGTTAAATCCGCCTTCTTTCATGGAGATTTGCAAGAAGAAATCTATATGGAATAACCTCCTGGCTATGTCCATAATGACTCTAGCCTTGTATGTCGCCTTAAGAAATCTATTTATGGTCTTAAGCAAGCTCCCTGAACTTGGTATTCCAAAATGGACAACTTTCTTATTGACACTGGATTCTCTAGATGCCATTATGATCCTAATGTCTATACCAAGAAAGTAAGAATACATATCATAATCATTGTCCTTTATGTTGATGACCTTATCCTTACTGGTAGTGACTCAAAACTTTTAAACCATGTGAAAACCAGTCGTAAGAAAAAAATTGAAATGACAGACTTAGGCTTTTTGCACTATTTCCTTGGCCTCCAAGTTTTGCAAACCAACGAAGGAATTTTTCTTTCCCAGTCTAAGTATGTTTGTGACCTTCTTTGTCGCTTTCACATGGATGATTGTAAACCAACCCTTTCTCCCTTCTAGTCTGGAGTCAAGATTACTTCCACATGTACTTCTCCTGAAGTTGATGCCACCCTGTACTGTCAGTTAGTTGGTAGCCTCTTATACTTGACTCATACCTGTCTCGATCTTTCCTTTGTTGTTGGTCTTGTTGCCTGGTATATGCAAACACCCCATGAAAGCCATTGGAAAGAATTTGAAAGGATACTTCACTATGTCTGTGGTACAATTCAGTTCGGGATACATTACAGTTCAGGGGGGAATCCTTTATTGGTTGGTTTCACTGATTCAGATTGGGCCGATGACCCTAATGATTAGAAGTCTACTGCAGGTTATGTTTTTAGCCTTGGTTAAGGACCTGTCACTTGGGCCTATAATAAACAACAGTCTATTGCACTTTCTTCGGAAGAAGTATAGTATCGAGCAGTGGTAAATGCAAGTCAAGAAGCCTTGTGGCTTCGACAGATCCTTTCAGAGTTTGGATTCGAGAAACAACATCCGACCAGCCTTTGGTGTGACAATCAGAGTTCCATCAAGCTTGCCAAATACCTAGTTCAAAATCAGTGTAGAAATCACATCGAGCTACACATGCACTTCATCAGAAATCTCATTCGTGATCAAGTTATTAAAGTGGTCTTTTTCCCTACAGAAGATCAAGTTGCAAACATTTTCACAAAGTCTCTTACAAAAGCGAAGTTTTCCAAACTTCAATCTATGTTAGGAGTTCAGGAAGTTGTCATTAAGGGGGGATAGGCTCTAATTCCTCCTTCCTTCTCCTATTGTGTCAAGATTGTAAATCCTTCAATCCTATCCCAAGTTGTTCTTAAGGCGGGATGTTAGGATATTTAGACACGTAGGAGTTAGTTAAGAACTACTTGGTCTAATGTGTGTTTCTTAGTGTGTTTCTTTAGTATGCATTTGTAGTTAGGACATTCGATGGTCACGATATGTTCCTGACATAGAGTGATCCGACGGTTCATACTCTCCTCGATCTTAGCGGCCATTGATCCGCGGATTTACACCTGATTGGTCCATGATCTCTATTTAAAGAGCATGGAGGGTCATTTTTTGATGATAGATTGTGAGAAACTCTCTTGTAAAATATCTCTGCAATCTTTTTCTTTTGCATTAATAAACTGCTCCAAGTGGCCGCATTGGCTGGGGCCGTGGATGTTTCCCCGTAGGGGTTTTACCACGTGAAAACATTGGTGTGATGATCTTTCATTTGGTTATGTGAGTGGTTACTGACAATAGCTTCAAACGATTGAAGGGAAAGTTGAAGTATGTCATGACAGATATGCAACATAGACATCTATTTATGAATTCCTTGCTACCACACTTGAAATACCCTTTGAGACAACAAAATTTTCAAACTTAGGCAGAGGCTCTGCAGACATCCTTACAACTAGAAGAGAACCAATAACAGAATATAGATCCATCTATAGAGTGTTTGAAGGAGGATCTGAAGAATTTAACATTTCAACTAAACCAGAACATGAGTAAGGAAAAAAGAGAATTTATTTGGTGTACCACATGTAGGACAGAAGGGCATCACAAGAATGAGTGCCCAACATTCGCGCAGTACATGGAAACATGACTGCCAAACCCTTTGCGATGGGAGGAATATGGTGTGATATTTGTAAGACACAGGGGCATGATCCATATAATTGTCCAATGATGCAGAAATACCAGACAACACCTAAGAGTTCATATTGCAACTTTTGCAAGTCAGTAGGCCATGATTGCAAAGATTGCAGGAGAATAGAGATGATGAGGGAAATAACATCAGAAACCTATAGGGTGAAGGAAGAAATGATGACAAGGAAAGTTGCACCACAGTTTAACCAAGTACCAACCCCATATAACATTGTGCCACAATAATATAACACTGCGCAACCACAGTACAATACTGAGCAGCCACAATACAATATCGCACAACCACAATATAATCTCACGTAATATAATTAGGTGCCCCAGTACAACAACCCGCAAGGATATCGAGTTGGCTACAGAGGGGGAGAACGAGGTAGAGGAGGATTTGGAAGAGGCAGAGGATTGGTGGTATGCCATAATTGTTAACAACCAAGACACTATGCAAGAGAATGTCCACTTCCACCTCTGACATGTATGCATTGTCACGCATCAGATCATGACATAGAAGACTATCCGACACTATTGGGGAAGATCCATGAAAAGAGGAATCATAACAATCAGAATGTTCAATGTATTTCTGTAGAAGCAAGGGATGAATGAAGAAATATCAACATAGTTATGCGTGGAGGAGCTAAAATAGGGGATGACGTTGTAAGACAAGATCCAACACAACACCAATGGGTGAAGAATAATGCCGAACCACAAAAGCAGTTTGATGTGCAAAACAAAAAGGAGCTATTCAAGCAAGCCAAAAAAGAATTATTGAATCCAGACATTGCATCTACATCAACTAGGCAACACACTCAGGATGTACCAACGTACGAGATTCCCTCATCATTGGATCACACTAATGAAGCACAACCCCTAGGACAAGTAAGTACCATAAAGGATTTTCTGCAATCCTGGGTTAAACTACTAAATGATCCATCATCTGTTAAAGTATTACAAAATATGCTAGAAATATGTAACACAGATGTAGAGGGAAATCTAGAGTAGAAAACAGTTAATCACTTGCATACAAGGAGGAGGACAAGTAGAGAGTTCAGACTGAATGCCAACATTGGAGATTTCAATATGGGGGATATTATACTGGATTTAGGCTCTGAAGTAAATTTGTTACCCAATAAGACATGGAAATTTATGGGAGATCCCACATTAGGATATTCACTTGTTCAGCTGAAACTTGTAAATCAACACAAGATTCTGTCAATTGGAAGGCTAAAGGGTGTAACAGTAGATCTGGATGGAGTGTGTATTAAAGTCGATTTTGAAGTGATAGAAATATTGGACAACACAACACCTTATCCAACATTGCTTGGCTTGGATTGGCCATTTGAAAACTAGGCCATAATCAATTTGAATACAAGGAAGATGAAATTTGAGTCAGGAGAGTACAAAGTCGTTGTGCCACTAGACCCATTAGAAGGAGAAAGGTTTATAGAACCCACTTACTTAGACCTAGAGGAAATCAACCAGTTATACAGAACCACCACACGAGAAGAAGATTATGTGAATCCAACTGTAGATGGGTTACTCAGTTGGAGAATTATCACATTATGTGCTCCATACTCAGATACAGGGTTGGAGAATTGGAAGCAGAGATTACATGAAGTATCCACAAGAAGGTGCACAAGAATAAACTGCATAGTAAGATGGGTAGGTACAGAGATAAGAGAACCTCCCAGTTTTCATGGGATGAATGACTTAGAATAATTCCTAACAAGATACAAATATGAAGTGTTATAAAATCATAGGCTCTTAGCTCTGGACATAACACTCAGGGAAACAACTGCAAGATGGTGGGGTGTGCACAAAGAGACAGTCAAGGAGTGGTACCAATGTAAGCGATTATTACACATTAGATTTGACACAGAATAGGGAAGCAATCAACTACATAGATATGATGGACATGGGACACGAGAAGAACACTTGGAGAAGTGCAGAACACTATGGAAAATGACACCACCAGAAGAATGGCCTCATCACTTCATTCACACATTGGAAGAAATTCTAGCAAACTGGTATGTAGACCAGGAACTGCGCAGAGGCACTGCAGAATGGACAACATTACAGTAGAATTTTATAGTCACTTTCTCATTTGAACATGAGAACCCAAACATTGATTCATCACTCAAACAAATTAGAGGGGTGATATTTATTAAGGAACCATAGGTTGAACTTATAAAAGAGTATCAACAACATAATAGACAAACTGTGAAATACTTTCATGCTATCATGTGCAGGAAGAAGCACCAGATGAAGATGAACCACACAACATTCAAATTATAGAAATTGAAGGAGAAAGAGAGGTGGAATTTCCATCTCTGGCATCAGAAGTATTTGTTGCACTAATCAAGGTGAAGAAAGTAAATATTGGGACAAATGATAATCCCAAAATGGCCAGTATTGGAGATTACTAGGATGAACAAACAATAGAAAGAATAACAGAGTTGTTGTGCGAGTACAATGACATGTTCCCAACAACCTTTATAGATATGAAAGGCATAGCCAGAGAGCTAGGAGAGATGAAGATACCTCTCAAACGTGAGGCTAGATATGTCAGAAAGCAACTGTATATACTAAACCCAATATATAAGCAAAAATTGACAGAATGTTGGAAGATGGAATCATAGAACTAGTAGAATAATCAGAATGGATAATCCCTATGCCAGTCCAGGAGAAGAAGCATTAATGAGGCATAATGATATGTGTCGATTTGAGAAATTTGAATGATGTTTTCCTACATGACCCTTTTCCCACCCCTTTCACAGATGAGGTATTAGAGAATGTGGGAGGCTAGAAAGCATACTCATTGACAGATGGATTCTCGTGCTACCATAAGATCAAGATATACTTTTTTCCATGGAATGGGGATCCTACCAGTACACAGTCATGCCTTTTGGGCTGAAGAATGCACTGACCATATTCTCAAGGGTAGTCATAGCTGATTTCAAAGAATTCATCCATCAGTTTTTAGAAGTATATCTGAATGACTGGACAGTCTACAGTCTGTTGAAAGATCATGTAGAGGTGTTAAGGCTGATGTTGGAAAGATGAAGGCAGTGTCAGATATCATTAAATATCAAGAAGTTCATATTTGGGACACCTTTTGGAATATTGTTGGGACATATAGTCTATAAACAAGAGATATTGGTGGATCATGCAAAGGTTGCAGTCATTGTTAATTTAACACCACCCAAATCAGTACGCCAGTTGAGAGAAACATTAGGACACACAAGGTAATACAACAAATTCATAAAAGGGTATGCGTAAATCACTGCGTTGATGGAGAAATTGTTGAAGAAGGATAGTAAATTCCAGTTGAATGAGGATTGTTAGCGAGGTTTGGACACTCTAAAATAAAAAATGGTCACAACACCTATACTAGTATTCCCAGACTGGGAAAAGACATTTCATATGCATGTAGATGCATAAGCCATAGCACTTAGAGCTATTCTGGCACATCCAGGAGCAAGAGAGTTAGACCATCCTATAGAATTTGCAAGAAGAAAAGTATCATACTCATAGTAGAACTACATTAGTACATAGAGAGAAGGCCTAGTAAGGGTATATGCACTACAAAAATTTAGATACTATATGCTTGGGAAACACTTTAAAATGTTCACAGATCATTCTGCCCTCAAGCACCTAGTCAATAAGCCAGT
>ML793917.1:68844-89603 GCA_009831015.1 Picea engelmannii
TATCGGTGGCCACCCACCTTTCCAACTGGCTCAAAACAGTTTTCTGACATTTTTGGCAATTTACTATTTTTAGCAGTTTTTCGGGTCCTGAACTTCTGGAGCCGTTTTGAGGCCCTAAACGACACTTTTTGGGGTATGTTGCAGGAGAAAAATTTCATCATGAAATTTTGTCGAAATGTTGTAGTCCTCGGATAGATCTTTCTAATGAGGTATTATATGCCTAAAACAGAGATCGTATGCAAAAGTTACGACCCCGGGAAGTTGATGTACCAACTTACCCAAACGGGGCCCACATGACTCTTGGCGCTTCATCTCCTAGGGTTAGGTTTTTGGATGTCTAGGACTTTTGGCATTCCTGTTTATTGTAAAAAGGCCTTCAGAGCCTCATTGTAATCATCTTCTTGCAAATGCGCGCTGCCGTCACATCTCTTCTCAGAGACAAGCCGCCACCATTCTAGCAAGCTTGTTTCTGCTGCATTTTACAGTTTCAGCTTATTTCGTTATTTAATAGAAAACCAGTTTCACTGTATCTCTGTTATTTTTGTGTTAAGCACCTGTTAATAATCTGTATTCATTTCGTTCTGCTCATAAAATCCGGATCACATAGCCAAGAGAAATGGGGTCTCATCACAAGCCAACCTTCTCATCTCCGTGAAATGCTTGTGGGTAACATTGTCACCACTGGTCACCATGCCAAGGCAGTGTCCCCTAACTAGTCTCTTGAAAGAAAAAAGAAATAAGATAAAAAAAAATATAAAATGCATTGAATGGGCTTGGAAACATTTGCATCCATGACAAGGTGCAACTCACCCTCTTTAGAGGCACCCACAGGTAAGCCATACATTCACCTGTCATCACTACACCCATTGCTTAGAAATCCCTTACCACCTCATCCACTTACATGGCATGGATTTATCTTCATCTAGAAACACCCCACGTCTAATGAGAATTAGCCCAATAGGACATCCTAGCATTCCCTCCAAACCTGGCTTGTAGAATAGCATAGCGTCTTTGAGCACTTGCATGGGAAAAGGGGGTTTTATGCACATGTTTAAATAACTTGATTATTAGATGTGATTGACATTGCTATGATCCCTGTGACTTATGAGCCCATGGAGGGCATACTTGTTTTTGTTGCAGGACCACACCTGACAGATAGGTACACATGGGTAGATGATTAGTTTGGACCTCCATAGGGCTAAAATCCCACCAGATGGAAGTTGACACCTCAGCCAAGGGAAAAGACTTGTCAGAGGTTTTCACCAGAGAAAGAGGAGGAGGTTCCACCAGAGACAACCTGACAGGCCTGGACCCAGGGGATTCTTTCCCTTCTGATTATGATGTAGGCCTTGAAAGGCACATGACATCACCCATGTGACCCATGCCATCACCCATCATTTTGGACACTTTGGAGGCAGTTGTGTGCCAAGTGGCACGTGTGGTTTGATCTAGAGGCCTTAGGAGGCTTAACATTTTGCTCATGGAGGACAACTTTTCCCTAAAAAGGCCTAACGTCACCCTAAAATGGAATAATGTCACCTTTTCTTCTTGATTTAGGGTTTTATTATGTCATTTAATGTAAAAATTGGATATTACCTGTAAACTGGCCATGTTGACCTTTTTGACCTAATTATGGTCATTGTAACTGTGTAAATAAGGGATTTTCCCTTGTATTTTTGGACCATCTTTCACTCACACAAGTGTGAGGTCTGAAATTTTCTCCCTAATTAGGTTTACTTGGCTAAAATTTAGTGCACACTTGCTATAGCGGGAAGGCCCCTCTACGGACTACACCAAGGTTCTAAAATGTAGGCAGAGCTAGACGTCTAAAGTCTCCTACTTTTTATCAACTATCCTGACATTACCCCACAATTATACATAAAAGACAAGGTATAGGGATCCAGTAGGCATACCTTAAACTCTGCGTCTGGTGTCGATCCCTTTGCACTTAGTTGTTTCTAGACTGCAAGTCTCCTCCCAAGGCTGACTTGCATTCACCAAAAGACAAACAAGAAACTACAAGCATGCATTCTACATATGGATTAGTGGGTTAGACATCATAAACAAGAAATTTAAACAAATCATATAAGTTTAAGACGTCATTTGGCGAGATGAAAAAATTACTTCTTTATATTAATCTCACAAAAGTCACTTACAAAATGAGACCGACACTGCTCCTCGAACTCAGTCCTAGGCTCCTCTTCACAATGCACCAACCACTTCCACGTCTCCTTCTCCTCTTCAGTTCTCTCTAGGGGAATGGCAAGGGATTGCAATGGAGAAAAAGGGAATTCTAGCTCAAACTCACAATGTGGTTGTCGAATATTGGGGCAAAGGGGGAATACGGAAATGGGTAGAGTTTCTATGTTCTCGTGCTTCCCTTTGAAATGGGACCCCAACTGCTTCTTTTATAGGCCAAAAGAGATAGTAACAGTTGGGGTAACTAGCTATGGGTGGTCAAACAGTTAAGTAACAGCCCGAAAACTAGTATCCTATGCAATTTTGATTTTTCGCTATATTCTGTGAGTGTACGCAGGCTGTAGTGGGCCAGTGGGCATGTGTACGTGGGCAGTAGTGGTGCAGGGCACGTACACCTTCAAAACAATGATTTTTAGAAGAGCTTGTTCAGTGATTGCTTGGAAAAGATAGCAAGTTAGATGGTCTAATGCCAGGTATGCATGTCTGGTGAAATTTAGGGTTATAACAGATGCCCCCTAATGTGTGAGGTCAGAAGAGCATCTGATGGATGAAATACATTACAAATATTCACCATTGTACGAAGCGAGTGAGCCCAGGGACCAGATTTCAGGAGGTGCCATCTGCAAAAATAACAATTTGTCTCACCGAGGTGGGCATACCCATGCTCGGGATGAAATAAAATCATGGTTGCCAATCAAATACACTACAGATCCATGTCATATAACTATATAAAGTGTAGCCGTGAGCAGTACACAATGGATCTACATCTCAAAATCAAAATATATACATGTATGGTATCCATCTTCAAGAAGCCAATGACGCCTGATGACTGGAGATGAGGTCTTCAGAGCTCGAGCAACAACTTCAAAATCTTCAAAACTCGGGTAGGAGTGTAATATGAGTGTATGACTTCACTACTCAGAGGTCTTCGACAGCTCGTCGGGAACATACAAGAGGATCTTGGTGATTAGTGCAGAGAAATTCATTGATTTTGAACAAGGACTTGATTGGTCTTTCGGGGTGGCCGGGCATGAGGACAAGAGAAAAAATACAGAAAGGCCGACTCAAGTTTATTAAGACTTCCCTTGGACAAAAGCACGATAAAATATGAGACTCGAGCAACATGGTATTGAAATAAGTTCACGATGCAGGAGGCAATGCGAACTCTCCATATGTTTAGAAGGGTAACCAAACAGATGAGGAAACAACTCTATGTAGCGAGAACAACTTCCTAAGGTCATATTGAATCCTAGGGCTTGACAAACAAACAAAAGAATGTGCTTTGTCCAAGGGAGACTCATTGTGCAGTCAACAAAAAGAAAATACTTTTCCCTTCCTCTTTTTGGGGTATATTTGATTTTTTTGTCTTTTTCAATAATTGTGGAAAGTTTTGAAAAAGAATAAAAGAATGCTACGTTACAAAGGATGAACGAGTGTCACAGACATACTAATTCCAAGTGCAAGGAACACACTGATGCTTAGAGCAAGGGGACATATGCAGTAAAAGGACACTTGGAAAAATCCTCCATGGGTCAAGGTGTCAAGACGCAGAGGCAAAGTGCTACAAGGCTTGCGTATAAGGCATGCTTCAGATGGTTCAATTGAGAGCAACATGGAGCCAACATTAGGCCAAAGACATAGGAATGTAGATGCGGTTAATAAGACACAATGATAACATCCTTCGATGTAATTTTAACGAGCCCAGAGAAGGTAAGATCGATGGTTTTTCATTTTTAGAGAGTCTGAAAAAGCGTAAAAGGAGACTCCACTGGGGTACCTTTTTCTAAGGTAGTCTAGTCGGTTCGAAAAAGGGGTAGACTAGAATCGAATAGACATCTATTCAAAATCATTTTAACGAGTGTGACAAAGACAAGATCACTCGGTGATCTTTTCATATTTAAGGAGTCTTAAAAGAGCTTAACTATGGACTCCATAAGGGATGTTCTTTTGGACCAATTTAACGAGTGTGAAGAAACAAGGTCACTCAACCATATTTTCAATTTTAGGGAGTCTGAAAAGAGCTTAACTATGGACTCTATGGAGGTTCCTTTTTCGTAAATTTAGTCCCCCAGGCCCGAAAAAGGGTTAAATTTATACCTGAGAATACCCTTCTAGAGAACTGAGGCTCCTAGAGTATACCTTTGTTCGTACTTTTGACCATTCGGACCGAAAAAGGGGTAAACTACCGCTGGATAGACGTGCCTTCAAATTTTATTTTGGTGAGCGTGAAGGGAAACAAGATCACTCGACAATCTTTTCATATTTAGAGGGTCTGAAAAGGGCATAAAAGAAGACCCGTCGTGTTTTGGGAGTCCCAAGGGTGAGGTCAAGAGTGATAATGGATCATGCAAATGAGGCTCAAACTCGTAATCAAGAAAACCTACTAAGGACTCCCGAGCCTATAGTCATTAGTGACGGCATGGACACCAAAATGTAACCAGGATCTACCTAGGGAATCCATGTGAAGGTAGGCTTTACCACTAAATTACGACACTTTTAGAGAAAGAATGAGGGTTTTGTGTCGCAATTCGGTGGGATTGATCCTATGGGAAGGCGAAAAATACAACGAGGTGCAACAAGTGGAGGTGGAATCCTATCTTACATGCACAAAGTTGAAAAAAAATGACTTTTTACCAAAAGACCTTTAAAACTGACCCAACTCTCAAAAAAATTCCCAAATACCCAATGTAACACTTATCGTAATCACCCTCGAGAAACTCAAGAACCAGAGTAAATGATTTTTAAGCTAGAAAAAATGACAAAAGGGTCGAAAAAATGACAAAAAGGGGCCAAAAACTCTATAAATAGAATGTTGGCAGCTCATTATCACTATTGTAAATTGAGAATTGACCAAAAGTAAAAAAAAAAACACCCCTTTTCCGAAAGAGTTGATTCCAGGAGCTTCAGTGGACGAAACGAACTTCCGCTTGGACCAAGTAAGTACAAACTAGCCCCTCTTGCAATTCATTCTTCCTTTTTTGCATTTGTTTTTGTGTTTTGGGGGGGTGCTGACCTTTAAAGAGGCCGGACCTGCATGTACGCGGGCTATCCAAGCACATCCCACATGTACACATGGGCATAAGATACTTTTTTCACGTGCACACTCGACTATCCCCAAGACAGCCCGCATACACCCTCAAATAAGTGAAAAAAATGAGAATTTCAAGAGTTAACTCTCCATACATTTGTCATTTTGTATGATGCATGTTCATTGGAGAGAGAGGGAGCATGAGGACATTGATTTTTTGGTCTCCGAAGACCCTGTTGCTATCGCTTTTTTATCACAATGTGGGTTGCTAAAGTTCTTCTAGTGTCCGTTTATGAGGGCACAACCCAGGTTGCTAAATGCTTTGATATATTACTGGCATCCTGACGCGGAGGCATTTATGCTCGAGGGGCAGTCGTTGAGTCCAACAACTGAGGACATTTACTTCCTGACTGGTCTCCTAAGGAGAGGGGATCCAGTCAATTTGCACACTTTTCCCCCCGAGCCTCACAATATTGAGTAGTTGATTGGACTCCATTGCGAGGTTGGTACTGAGAAAGTAGGTTCTCAGGTGCCTATACAAAAGATTAGCAACCTATCACTCAAAGTGATAGTTCTACTCATTGGGCAGATCACTGGATCTGTAGCTTTGCATCAGGCTTCCTGGGCGCACATGCATTGTGCAGTACAATGCTTAAATGTACAGATTTTTGACTGGAGTACCACCATGTTGGATTGCATGAAGAGACAACTAACAAAGTGTTAGATATGGGAGCACCGTAACTTCGAGTTTGGGACCGTTTTGTACTCCTTTTTCTTCGAGAGGGTACCCATTCTCAGTCCTCGAGAGACTATACAAGGGCACGAGGCCTCTCTCCCAGTGCCATGCAGATGGGCGACGTTGTTGCCGCGACAGGGGGGAGGGAGGACCATTGAGGCCTTTGATGACAAGTTTTTTGACTGGTGGTCATGGCAGGTTCCGACAATAGAGGACTACCCCTATGCCGGGATTAATTTTTCTAGAGTTCCTGACATGCATGTACCTCCCGGAGCAAAGCAAGGAGAGATGGGTAAGTTTGCTTTTCAAAGTTATTTAATTTTTATGTCTTTTTATATATATCATTTTTTTTTTGGTATACCAGAGTATTTGACACTTACGTATCTGTTATGTATAGATGTGGGACCAGTGCATCCAACAGACTTCTCGAGGACTAGGTGACATCCTCGACTAGAGGCAGGACCAATTGGAGCCACCGGACCAGCAACAGTAGTAGGGGGGCGTCTAGTCGGAGAGGTTGACAGAGTATTGAGATGGGTAGAGCAGAACCTTATTGTGCTCACTCGTACAGTCCCTATGGCGGAGATCGAGGATCTCCCACTGTCGATGCAACCTCATGTAGTTGGGGTGCCACGGACCTGGGTCCAACTCTTCCAGCGTTTGTCAAACGTTGTTGTTCACTACGACATGGCCAACAAGCCTCGCCCTTAGCTAGGCTAGACTACTTACGTGCTGAGAGCACTTTTTGTATATTTTTGAGGGCATAAGCCCTGTGACTCTTACTGGACATACTTTTGAGGCGCTTGTGCCCACCCTTGTACTCTGACATTTTTTGATATATAGATGGATATTTTACATATTTTTACGTCTTATGGATTACATCTATTTTACAAATGTATTTACATGTGCGTGTGTGTGATTTTTCTTACATGTGTGCAATATGCCAATCTAATAGATTATTAGATAGAGTATATGTGATTTCATTCATTCTCCTAGGAACATGGATATACGTAATGTAATCAAAGCTTCGTTCTAAGAGACGTACCCTAAGGAACCGTCAGTGTAGTGTAGGATTGTAAACGTTGTAAACTCCATTTAACTGAGACACAACCAGTTGAGCGTCTAAGTAGACCCGGAGGTGAGAGATACCATGCGACAAAGTGTCACGAAGCAACTCTAAGACTGCGTTGTATTCAACGACATTGTTTGTGACGTCACCTAAACAAATACCTCATGAAGATAACAACTAGCCCTGAGGTGTGAAGATCACCCAAGCTACGGAAGCAAGCCTCTGAGTGTGCCATTTAGCATCGTCTGCAAACCCAACGAAGACCTTGGATTCACTTGACATCTACCACAGTGAAAAAGATGACATCAAAAAATGACACGCCCATAAAACCAAAAAGACAAAAAATAAAAAGAAAATGTATAAGACTGTACATTTGTTACAAGAAGTCACCCAAGGCGACCCACCTATGAGTAATACTTCTTGAGGTAAAGCCCATTTCTAGGCTCCGCCAAAGCATTTCCCTCAAATTCCACCAGACGATAAGCGCCCTTCTTCAGAACCTCCTTCACGATGAAAGGTCTGAACCACATGGGTTTGAAATTGCCTGCCCCCAGAGGGTCCTTATCTTGGTCATAGACTAGGACAAGGTCTCCTTCAAAGAAAATATGAGGATGGACGGACCGATCATACTGACACTTGACTTTTTGTTTGTGAGCCTCGTTAGCCAAGGATGCATCTCGATGCTTCTCATCGAGCTGCTCAAGATATAATAAATGCTCTTCAAGCGGTGAAGTGTCTGGCAATAACTGTACTGCCAACTTTAGAGAGGGGATCTGGCACTCTATAGGCAAGACTGCTTCCAGCCCGTAAATGAGTTGAAAAGGTGAGAAATCGATTGTAGTCTTAACAGACGTTCGATAGGCCCATAATGCCGAGTACAACATCAAATGCCAATTTGACCTGGTCGAATTGATCGTTCGCTGTAAAATAGTCTTAAGGGATTTATTCACAGATTCCACCTGACCATTCACTTGTGGGTAGTAGGGTGATGAATGTTCTTGCCTCAACCCAAGATTTGATGTTAACTCAGACATCATTTTGTTCTGAAAGTGACTGCCATGGTAAGTGATAATCTCTCTCGAGACGCCGAACCTTGCTATTATTTGGTTAAACAAAAAGAGAGTTGTTGTCTCGCCATCATCTTTAAACGTTGGCATAGCTTCGACCCACTTTGTGAAGTAGTCTACTAATACGATGATATAACGGTGCCCCCTTGTGGAAGGGAGGTTGCATGTAGCGTAATCAATCCCCCACTTGGTGAAGGGACCAACTATGATGATGGGAACCAGGGGAGCGGGGTGTGCCCTCATCTTCCGAGAGAAGATCTAACACAGGTGGCACTTCTTGACCGATTCAACACAATCTTTGATTAATGTCGGACAAAAGTAATCGGCTTGTAGAATCTTTTGGGTTGTTTCCAACCCAGACAAATGACTGCCACATGCTCCAGTGTGGCAATTGTTAAGCACGATTTCCTCTTCGTCATGAGTGAGACACCGGAGAAGGATGCAATCTACACCTCAAAGATACAGAGTGTCCTCGAGTATGAGATAGTTTTTTGCATGATGGCGTATATGACGATGCTCATCACGAGAAGTAGAGGTGGGACACTTCAACGTCTGGAGATATACTAGTATATCTTCATACCAAGGGTCCGAAGACGCGATAAAAAACATGTCTCCTTTGATAGGAGACTCCTCGAGTATAACATCACCCGATTTGATCAGAAGTTTCAAGATGAGTTCCGCAAAGACCAACGACTTTTTGGACTTCGCCAAAACAAAATCCAAGTCGAATTCCTGGAGGATAACTATCCATCTACTGATCTTTCCGCCAATCACACGTCATGTCAACACATATTGAAACGGATTCACAATGGCAATGACGGTGGTCTTGCGAAACAAGATGTAATGACAAAACCGTTGGACAACATGAATTGTTGCCAACACAAGTTTTTCAATGTGGGAATAATTGAGTTTCGATCCAACCAGGCCTCAGCTCAGGTAATAAATCACATATTCTGAGAGAAAATCATCCTCTTGAACCAAGACCATACTGATGGTCGACTCTGCAGCGACAGAGTACAATAAGAAGTCTTTATTATAATTGGGTGGCCGCAACAGAGGGGTAGATGTGAAGGCACGTTTCAACGCTTCAAGAGAGCGTTGAGCAGCTTCGTCCCAATGAAAAGAAACATCCTTCTTCAGTAAACGCATAAAACCCTTTGTGATCTCGGCATAGTTCATGATGAAACGTCGTAAAAAGTTCACTTTTCCTTGTAGACTCTGAAGATGAGAGATTGTGCACAGGGGAGGCAAATGAACTATCGCCTCAACCTTTAGAGGATCGACCATGATCCCTGTTGTTGAAACTATGAAACCTAACAGATGACCCGATGTTAAACAAAAGATGCATTTGTTAGGATTCAAGCGGATCCGATAATAGCGACATCGCTCAAAGATAAGTCGGAGGTGTGCGGGATGATCAACTCTGTTGCGAGATCGTGATGCTAAATCATCGAGATAATCCTCGACTATGTGTTTGAGATCGTGGAAAGAAAAATACATGGCCCGTTGAGACATAGCTCCAACATTTTTTAGACCAAAAGGCATCTTCTGATAAGCGAATGTACCCCACGGACAGATGAAAGCGGTTTTGTGTTGGTCTTCACACTTGATCTGTATCTTATTGTATCCCAAAAAACCATCCATGAAAGAAAAGGCTTCGCAACCTGCGCATTTATCGACTATCTGGTCAATAAATGGTGTGTGAAAATTATCCTTTGGACAGGCCTTGTTCAAAACATGGAAGTCCGTACATCCGCGAATCGTACTTTGTTTTTTGTTGACTGGAACGGGATTTGAAACCCATTGATTCAATTGGACGGGGTAGATGAAACCAGCTTGGAGTAGGTTCTCTACTTCAGCCTTAATAGTTGTTGTTTTCCTAGGATTGACTGGACGAAGATTCTGTCGGACTGACTTAGCATCAGGATATGTCATGATTTCATGTTCGATGATTCTTGGATCTATGCTTGGAATTTCCTCGTAAGACCAGGCAAACAAGTCGCAAAATTCTTTAAATAAATCTGTGTAGATTTGAATCTCCTCGGGGGAGAAGTCTGCTTCGATGAAGATATTCTCCACGACTCTAGGCATTCTGGAGATATCAATAGGTATCGTTTGAACAATGGTTTCCATATTTACTTCAGCGTAAACAACGTGTGTAGCCAAAGGATTAATAGGACAAGCCTTATCTATAGTCATAGTCAGAGTGAATTCACCTACTTCAATTCTTCTTAACTCTGGGAGGAAGTAAGATCTGTGATGAAGATCATCCCAGGGTCTGTCCGGACTAGTCATTGCCTCAATAATCTTCTCGTCTGAGGGCAAGAATAAGTCTAAATAATCAGTATCGTCGAGGGAACCTTGAGCCCAAGTAGGCTCGAGAACTGGATCTAACTCCTGTGCGGGAGTTAGATCAGGGATGACAAAAGCTTGCTGAACTATAGAGTACACAACTTTTTCTGTGGACAAAGGCATGGCCATGCCATGGTGCCCTGTCCCTTCCATCATGGATGATGGCGAAGGAAGAGTCCACGTATCGTTAAAGTAAGTTGTGATAAACGACAAGATTTGAAATATTTCGGCCCTAGGTTGGTCGAGAACAGTTGACTTGTAATGGACATTGTCGGTCGGAGGCGAGTAATCGAAGGTACTCATAAAAGGTGGGCACAAACCAACCCCTATGTTGACGATGTCAGGCTGAGGGTTATCAATCATCGGGACTATGGATACCCCCAATGAAGGGTCAGAACAAGAGAAGGATAACTGATCAATGGACACGATCCGACCCTCATCTGGAAACAACAAGACCCAAAAAACTGTCGTGACCACGGCTTGCATAGAATAGTTCCAACTCCTTCCTAACAAGAGATTGTAGTCGAGAGACGCATCGACCACTTCAACCTCGATGCACATGGTATTCCCCCTAACTTCACGGGGAAAGAGGGGATGATTCCATGTGGTCGGAACGAACGACCATCGAAAGCGGTAAGAAGAGTAGGTGACATAGACAAAATGGGTTGGCCAATGGCCTTCCAACACACCAAAGACATCACGCATGTCGAGGCACCCTCATCAACCACCATGTGGAAAATGTTCCAAGTAAAAGTTTTCATGGTGTAAGCCACTACTATCTGAAATGATATGTGGTAAGGAAGACGAGGTTTTAAGTCGGTCGTATCAATCATGATCGTTCTCAGATTACAAGTCTCGGTAGATCCTAAGGCAGCTAACAGAGCCTTTCTCTGGGAAGGGTAGCTCTGGAGGACTTCAAAAGCCGAGATTTCACATGGGGTTTGTGACAAATCCTCCACCACAGAGTGGTTCCGGGCGGCCCTTGCATTTGGGTTGTGGGAAGCTTTCTTGAACACACCTTTTGGGATGCGTGTCATTGTTTCGCCCAACGTCTTCTCAATATGGAGAGGAAGAGATGGGTTTTTGAATTCTTTACCCTTCTCATAGGTGTTTGGCATTGTGTAGTCACGTGTCCTAGTTGTTATGTCAACACTACCTTTCATCATGTACACATTCGTGGGCGAAGGATTACTTGCAGATGGAGGGGGTCCCTGACTGCTCCCCTCCACGCTCAAAGAGGCTTGAGTCAAATTTTTCCCATGTAGAAATGGATTAATTAACACAGTAGGCTGCTGCTATGCCAATAACTTCTGGGCCTCCG
This sequence comes from Picea engelmannii, assembly GCA_009831015.1. Classification (NCBI taxonomy): domain Eukaryota; kingdom Viridiplantae; phylum Streptophyta; class Pinopsida; order Pinales; family Pinaceae; genus Picea; species Picea engelmannii. The sequence goes on from ML793917.1 coordinate 80,617, forward strand.
CAATCCGAGGGCATTGGTGAGTTGGGTTGTCTTCCGTGCAAAGGTTACACGAATACTTCGACTTCTTATTTTCAGTGTTTCTCCCGCCAACATTATTGGTAGATTTCTTATCCCCCTTACCCTTCTTTCATTGTTTCTTCTTTTCGTTAGGCTGTTGGGTGGCTTTTGGGTTCGTCAATTGCACACTCTGTACATCTAACTTTTGGGTAGGGGGAATGACCGAACCAGTGGTCTGGCTGGCCACTGTCTACTGTATCGACAATTGCTGCAATTGATTTGACAGCTGATCAACATGCTTCATTTGCGCTAAACCAACAATACCATCGGTATGTGGTCCAGAACTCTGTCTGGTGTTGTCAAGTATTGACCTTGGTGCATCTGGAAAAACTTCGTAAAGTAAACCATACTGAGAGTAAATCAGTTCTAGTTGTTGGGCTCTCATTATCACATCTTCCTCTGAAAACACCCCCTACGTTGCGACATCTTTAGAAAACTGGGGTACCAAAGACTTAAGGAACCACTCAAGCAGGAATGTTGGTGGGACTGGCATTTTTATCAAACTCTACTGGCGTCTCCATTCTCGAATGTGATCTGAGATATGGTCCGCTTTTGTTTGCTTAAAGTTGGCCAACAATTTGGTGTTGGCGTCGTATCTCACAGGTAATTGAAAATAGTTTAAGAAGGCCATTGTCAATTCGTCGAAGGAAGAGTATCTTGAGCGGTCGAGCTCGATGTACCATTTCGCGGCACTCCTGATGAGAGTGCGTTGAAAAGAATGCAACTAGACAAAGTCGTCTCTCAATGAGTTGGACGAGCACCATAAATGGAAGGTAGTCACATGATTGCCTGAATCTTTGTTATGCTTGGCCTCGAAATTTTGGATGTCCGAAGAAAACTTGGTCGGCATAGGAGGCCAATGCGGATCATGAAAGATGGGGTTGTTTAATAACCTTGTCAAGTCTGGCAAGTGCAGAGTTACCAGAAACGGTAATTTGGGTTGTTGATTATAACCAGGGAAAAAGGAGCCTGGAGTTTGGTTGGCACTAGGTTTCCAAGAAATGTTAGGTTGTTGGCCAGGGTTCTGGTAATAACCATGGTCGTGACCAACATACATATTTTGCGCTTGTTGAGATGTCATCGACTGACTCTCGTAATAGGACATAAAGGGTTGGGCTTGCGTCGCATTCCAAGGATTTTGGGAAGGGTTTCCCCCTGTCGATCCGATGGGCATAGGTGTGGATCCTTGCCCGGGGTTCCATTGACTATGGAAGGGGTTGCCCCCAGTCGACATCCATGACAAGGGGATTGATCCCTACCATGGACTCCAAGTTCCTTGAGAGGAAGGAATTCCTAAGTTTACCCCCTGTGCAGGAATAGTACCCTATATAGGATTTTGTTGTCCATAACCGAGGTTTCCCCCGCCCAAGACGACAGTTGATGATAAAGCGTTGTTACCAAACGCGCCGAACAAAGAGAACAATGTCAAACCTACCGGCATGATGTAAGGAAGTCCTTGACTACCTGCTCCAAACGAACTATAGTTTACATTCGGTCAGGCGGAATGCTGGTGAGCACCGCCAAGCGAAGGGGACAAAGGAGGTATATGACCCCCTCCATAAGGGAAAGCGTTATAGGGAGCTAAAGTGCCCCCCATAGATCCTTACAAAGGAGCGTTGGAGCTCCCCGCCTCAAGACCTAAAGTCTATAGAGTGGAGTAGGAAAGTATAGTGCTTGTACCGAAGCCAGGCATCTCGTATGAGAACGGAGGGCCTGTCGCACTCTGGGTGAAAGGAGCAGTCATCACTGAGATAAACAGAATCAGACCATTACTCGAGGTAGAGGCAGTCGAGACCATAATGTCCTGGAACGACGATGATTGGTTAGGAGGTGGAACACCCCTTATAGTGACAGTCGTAGAGGAAATATGAGTAGTCCCTGAAGAAGTAGCAACATTTGTTTCCATCATTGCTTGTGACAATATATGATGCTGATAAGGTCGGACCTGTACGACGATGGGAGCCGATAGATCAATGATTGGACGATTATACAGACTAAGAGCTTCTGCTCCGAAGTAAAAAATGGTTGGTTCCTCCAGAATCAAATGTTCTCCTCTCGGAGATGCATCGGGCACAATTTCTTATAACCCGATCGCCTCAAAAGACCCTTGTTGGTCTAGGTTTCACCTCAGCGGTGGCGGGGATGGCTCGATATCAACCGGTGGCAGGCCCAAAAGCCTTCACGGCCGACGGAGCTCCTAATCCTCCACTGTGTGAGAAGATCAAAGACACACTAGGGCTTTCTATAATCGTTTGAAAACCAACATACACTAGAAAAAGTTCCTATGAGATAAGACAATCAGATCACTATCTAGTTGGAAGGACAATTACAACAACCAACACTAGAGCAACTTACCAGTGCAAGTGCAACTCGAATATGGAAGCACCCTCTAGGTATAATCTACAAATCGTGGCTCGATGTCTACCCTAGGTACCGCAATATACCCCTGTAGTCACCTGTGTAAGTCACTAAGATAAAGGCAACTAGGTTGCCAACGCGTGAACAGTCACCATGCGGGTACAGTCGATAGTCGGGTGGACCACAATGAGCAGGGTATCAATCCAAAAACCTCTCAAAGGTATCGAAAGAAAGTGTTCTGGAAGATGACTGAGGACCTCGAACAGATTCGAGACCCATGAAGCTCCATGGCAAATGCGATCAACGAAATCCCAAGATAAGCCCTCTATATGTGTTCCCCACTATGCTTGGTTCAACTTTGGAGGGGTTATCTCCACTACCTTTCTGCACATGACCTCGTGTTTAGCCCCTGTGTTAGAGGGGGGTCCTAGATAACTTTCACGGTTACTGGACTTTCAAGCACTCCCTAGCACAAACTCTTATGTTTGTTTTTGTAGCCTTGAAGATTTTCCTCTCCAATCCTAAATCAAGGCTCTAGCCTAGACTGCAATGATGGACCCTACAAACACAAAGTCTAATAACTTTTAAGTAAGCGTTAATTTTAATGGTTGTCTTAAGTCAAAAGGAATGGAAGTGAAACTAATGATGTTCTTTAAGAGACGAAAGAGAAGAGCATAAGATGATACTGGAAACAAAAGTACTTCTTTCTTCACAAATAAAGATTTGTCAATTTAAACTCTTTAACCAAACTTTTCGTAACTACTTTTCTCATATATTTGAAAAGAAAAACTTAAAGCAAGATTTCTCTTGACTACGAGCTACTTAATGTCCTAAGCATTCAAGTAAAGAACTTAAGAAAACTTTCTTTTTCGTTAGTAAATTAAACAACTAGCCTAAACCACTTTACCAAACAAAGAAATGAAAGATTTTTTTTTTATTGTTTTATGCTTCAAAACAAGAAATTTAAAAATGAATTCTTTTCTTTTCTTCTAAAGAAAAAAAGGGAAAAATGACGACAAGACAGGACCAAGAAATGAATTCAGGCCCAAACGCAGATCGCATGGAGTCACTGACAATACCAAGCAGACAGATCAAAGCAAACTCACAAACTTGTCTAAAAACCCTATCAAAGAAGACACAAGAAATCTTTTATAAAAAGAAAGCTATGTTGAATTCAAACCTAACCTATAAACTGCTATAGCAGAGACCATGACTAGATCAAGAAAACCCCTGAGAAGTGTGACTCCTGACAGGGAAGAGGATGACTGTCTCTTCTTTTTAAAAACAAATTCTCAACAAGCACACTATTGACACTTCAGCAGCCGGCATAGTACGCGGGATATCCAAAGGTAGTGCGCGTATACATGTGTGTAGGTCCACTACAGGCCGCGTACACCTCTGTAAATCCTCAAAAAAATGAAAACCAACAGTCCAGCACAAGCAGGGAATACTAGTATGGAAGACCATAATTCCTTAAAGACACAGAAGCTTACAGAAACTCAGAAAATAGTGAATAAATTGATTCAAAGCACCCAAAAAGAAATATCCCCAAAGACCCTAGAGGTTTTCCCTAGTATGGTCACCAATTCTTCTATAGCGGGAAAACCCCTCTACGGACTACACCAAGGTTCTAAAATTTAGGTAGAGCTAATCGTCTAAAGTCTCCTACTTTTTATCAACTATCCCGACATTACCCCACAATCATGCATAAAATACAAGGTATAGGGATCTGGTAGGCATACCTTAAACTTTGTGTCCGATGTCGATCCCTTTGCACTTATTTGTTTCCAGACTGCAAGTCTCCTCCCAAGGCTGACCTGCATTCACCAAAATACAAACAAGAAACTACAAGCATGAATTCTACATATGGATTAGTGGGTTAGACATCATAAACAAGAAATGTAAACAAATCATATAAGTTTAAGACGTCATTTGGAGGGGCGGAAAAAGCACTTCTTTATATTAATCTCACAAAATTCACTTAAAATATGAGACCGACACTGCTCCTCGAACTCGGTCCTGGGCTCCTCTTCACAATGCACCAACTACTTCCATGTCTCCTTATCCTCTTCAGTTCTCTCTAGGGGAATGGAAAGGGCTTGCAATGGAGAAAAAGGGAATTCTTGCTCAAACTCACAATGTGGTTGCAGAATATTGGGGCAAAGGGGGAATACAGAAATGGGCAAAGTCTCTATGCTCTCGTGCTTCCCTTTGAAAGGGGGCCCCAACCCCTTCTTTTATAGGCAAAAATAGATAGTAACGGTTGGGGCAACTAGCTATGGGCGGTCAAACGGTTAAGTAGTGGGTCAGCAGGCATGTGTACATGGGCAATAGTGGTGTAGGGCACGTACACCTTCAAAACAATGATTTTTAGAAGAGCTTGTTTAGTGATGGTTTGGAAAAGATGGAAAGTTAGATGGCCTGATGCCAGGTATGCATATCTATTGCAATTTAGGGTTATAACAACACTTCTTGAAGGAGGCTAATTTTGGAGTATTTTGGCATTTTTCTTGGTGGAGGTGTTCAACTAGGTTATTTGCTAGATGATTCTTGGTGAATGTAAGTAAATTTTCTGAAATTCTTCTTCATTGAAAGGTTATGGTTGTATTTATCTTTCATTTTTTATAATATTATGAAATTGCTAGCTTAAAACCATAGGAGGCTAAAGCACGTGTTATTTTTCATGCCTTAATAACCCTTACCTGCTAGATTATGCTAGAAAACTGATTTTCTTGAAGCTTTTTTCTAAGGGCCTTGCCATTGCAACACCCTAGAACCTTTGCTTCATCTAAGCATTCATCTTTTTTTATCTTTGAGCTAAATAAGGAGGAAAACTACTAGGGCTTGGGGTTACCTACTTCCTAGTAGCCATTTTCCCCCTAGGGTTTGTTGATTGAAGCCTTGGGCTACCAACACTTCAATTATTGACCCCTCTTGTCTCTAGTTCTCTTATTAGCATTTGTTCCTTCAAGATTTTTCGCTGCCTAAAAGGACTCCATTTACCATAAAAGCACTGATCTTGGCCTTATAATTGAGTCATTGACAAAAACTACTATCAAAACCTTTACCTTAAGCTCTCTACTAACTACTCCTAACCTTAGAATAGTCTAATCTACTAACCTATTTGTTGTTGTTACTAAACTAATCTACAACCATCTATTACAACATTAAAAACACCTAAAACCAATTATAAATTTGATTTATACATTGTCTGATTTGCTACCGACAAATGCTAGTACTTTGCTATTGTTGAGTAATTATTCTTGGTCATTATGAAGCCATTTTAAGGCACTTATTGTGAAGCTATTCTCTTATAAATATTGTTGCTACAAATTTATGTTTTCTTCATCATAAATCAACTATTTCTTTTATTGATAAAGTCCATGGTTTTATGAAGTACTAATTGTAGATTTTAACCTTGTACAATATTTACTGCAAACAGATTTTCAGTAAAAGAACAGAAAAGATACAATGGCAAATACAAACATTACACGTAGATTTTTCCCCTGGAAACCCAAACCGGGAAAACCAACATATTCTATATTCATTCATCATGATACATTGTTTACAATACAATATACATATAGGAGACAACGGCATCCAAAACCCTAACCAAATGACCTGGATTAGTCAACAACCTTAATTCCTTAACCAAAAATAGAAAACCATCGACAAAAAACCATGTGTTGAAAAACCACCTAAATATGTGACACGTTTCCTAAGGAAAAAAACCATGTGCCGAAAAAACAACTAAACTGCTTGTGCAAAGAATATAACACATACCCAACATTCTCCCATTTGTTGTTTTCTTTGCATACAGGGGGTTACAGGGTTACATAGTCAACAATCCAGGGTAGTAATGCCCATGGATCCTCTACACCAAGAAAACTTCTCAGTGCTCACAAATTTTGTTAATGAATTTGCAACATTCTTCAAAGTGTCCACCTTCATCAGCAATACTTTATTTTCTTCAATCATGTCTCTCACAAAGTGATATTGAATATCAATATGCTTTGTCTTTGAATGATAAGTCGGGTTCTTCGCCAGAAAAATTGCACTCTAACTGTCACAATCTATCCTTATAGCTTGTTGTACCTGTTATCACATAGTTTGTAGTTTAGGTCAAAGGCTAAAGGATAGAGGCCAAACTGGCGTAATAGGAACCTTCCCCACCCAATGTCACCTCAATGGGGAGGTTCTTTCCATTTAGGGAGGTTAACCCAGGGGAGACGTCCCCGATAACCTGGGGTTTTGAAGAGGCAAAGGTATAAAGTCAAGACTAAAGTTTCCCCCTCACAGGTTACCACCAAGGTCAGACAGTCCGGATAATCAGCCAATAAAGAAATGTATGCCCAAATGAAAACACCTGCCCGGAACAAGAATATAGTATATATGCAGGTTATAACTCAATGGGTTAATACTTCAATGACTATCTGATATCAATTAATAAGAAATGTAAAAACAACAGGTATCAATGAGGTCAACGTTTTATTAATTAGCTATGGAAAAAGCATCAATTCATTAATAACTATCAAGATGATCAAGCCAACAATGTATCCAACCAACACTTTACTCAATAAATGCTTTAAATCATAATTCAATTGCTTATAGAATACAAATGTTGCGTCAAGATGAGATAACCAAGTGTGATGTTAGCCTTATCTAGGTTAGTTTGTTAGTTAGGGTTTCAAAATTCAAAGTTTTGAGAGTGGTTTTGGACACTATGACCTCAACGTTGTGTGCCTAAGATCAATGCCTAAGGGTATATGGAGTCAATAAAGGAGAGGACGCTAAGTTGAAGGGGTAACAGGCTAAAGACAAGAGGGAAGGGTTCTAAAGTGCTGTAATGGCAGGGCCCTAGAATCAAAACCTTAGGGGAAAGAGGCTCACTCCGGTGTTGCTTAAGCAAGGCCTCGTGCTCTTTCCTCCTTCTTTAGGTCAAACTTGGCAAATGGCTAGCTTAAAAAAGAGAGTTAAAACAAGAGGATTTAATGAGGGAGAGTGTTGTAAAGACAAGGCTCTATCATTTAAACCCTAAAAGATGGACGACCCTAGGTGTAGAGAACCTAGGCCTAGGACGTCACCCTCCTTTTAACCTTCAAAATCAAAACTAGCTTAAGGGAAGAAGTTAGATGAGTGCAACAAAGGCTAGGCTCTATCTTCCTCCTTCAATGGCTGAATATTTCTCTCTAAGGGGACATATGACAAGGACCTACTTGTGTGCTTGTCACCTAGGGTTTTAAAATCAACAATTTTATAAGTAAATGCAAGAATTACTAACGTACAACCATTCAATCAAGAAGTTTTGCAGGAAAAATACTTACATATCATGAAGAAAAAGCATGTGCAAACTCTAGTTGTAAACCTTCCTCAAGAGAAATGCCATAATATGCCAAGAAAAGCCTCCCATCAACAAGTGCGCCTTAATTTTAAAGACCAAATACCCAATAAGGGCGCAAAAATCAGACCTCACAAGTGTGAGTGATTGTGTTATGTCAAAATGAGGGAAAGAATCCTCAATATATAGTGTATCATGACCTTTAATTTAAAATTAGGTCATTAAAAATAGCCGACAAGGCTAATAACCAAAAATCATACTGTTTTACATTAAACTGTTAAATGAAACCCTAAATGAGCATAAGCAAGACGTCAAGCCCTACTGAGGGAGACGTTAGCCCTTTTTAGGGCAAAATCCAACGCAAATGACAAAACGTTGGCCCTCTTTGGGCCTCCAATCTCTGCCACACGTGCCAAACTGCCCTGTCAAATTGCCATGCACTAGAGGTGACATCAAGGGCTACTAGATGACGTCCTGGGCCATCAGAGGGACACGTTCCACCTGCAGTGGGTCAACCCCCTAGGGCTAGGCTCAGCCAAGGCGTCCTGGATGAAAACATACTCCTTCTTCTCTTGTGCAAAGGCTCGACCAATCATTGTCCTATCTCTGCCCCTGATGGGGTCCCAACAACCATTTGATGGGCTCTTCAGCCCCATGGAGGTCTGAACTAATCATCTCCCCATGTGTACTGGTCCAACTGGTACCTGTCCGTCGGGCATGATCCTGCACATCAAAAACTTCGCCCTCCATGGGCTCATTAGTCATAGGGATCATAGCAATGTCAATCATATTTCATCATTAATTTTATCAAATGCATGCATAAAACCCCAAGCATATCATCCAATAGCTCAAAGACATTACAATGACCTACTATACAAAGCTAAATAAAAAGACAAAATGCCCTATTGGGCCAACATCCATAAGAAAAGGAAAGTTTCCAGAGGAATTCATCCAAGCCATGTAACACGAGGTGGTGTGGTCAAAGGATGTCCAGACATACAGGTAGAGTGAAAGACAAGGGTAATATTATCCGTGGGTGCCTTTGTAGAAGGTAAGTTGTACCTGTCATGGATACAATTCTTTCCAAGCCCTTTATTGCCTTTATTCTTTCTTTTCTTTATAACTTTTTCTTTCTTTTTATTTCAAGGTCTAACTAGAGGACACTGCCTTGGCGTGGTGACCAAAGCTGACAGTGTTACCCACAAGTACTTTCACAGAGATGATAAGGTTGGCT